>PVHP010004320.1:0-71819 GCA_004024765.1 Zapus hudsonius
AAAATGTCTCCCATAGCCTCACGAGTTTGTGATTAGGCCTCATAATCTCCAGCTGTGGAGTCTTATTAGAGGAGGTGTGTCAATGCAGGTGGACCATTAGGTTTTACTAGCTAAGCCCACTGTCTTCAGAGCTTCTCATTCTTACCTTCCAGTTTATATGACAAGATGTGATACCCAGCCTTTCTTTGCTCTGCCATGCTTTCTCCACCACAATGAAATGTCCCCTCAAGACTATGAGCCTGAACTAAACTCTTTCTTCCCAAAATCTGCTTCTTGTCAGTTTTTTGTCCTTGCAATGAGAAGATAACTGATACACCCACTTATGCTTGGTCCATTATAGCAGGCCTTGTTGCTTTTTGCTGTTTAAAAATACATTGAAGACAAAGTTATACATTTGTATAAAGGATTTAAATCTGAAATTTTAAATGTTGAATCTTTGTTTAGATGTTAGTACTCACATGATCTTGGCCGGCATTCATTATAATTTATGCATATTAAATGTAATAATTTGAGAGTTAAATGAGTTAATGCATAGCAAGTGTTTAGAATATTGGATAGAAAATATAGTTATTTTCTGTGACTTGGAGAATATTTCTCAATCCTTTATTTGAATTCTTTTCCACAATCTAAATCAATTGAAATGCTTTTAAAATATTTATTTATTTGAGAGAGATAGACAGAGACAGAGACAGAGACAGAGACAGACAAGAGTGAATATGGGCATGCCAGGGCCTCCAGCCACTGCAAGCAACCTCCAAATGCACGTACTACTTTGTACATCTGGCATTACAGGAGTACTGGAGAATTGAACCCAGGCTGTTCAGGCTTTGCAAGCAAGCACCTCTAACCTCTGGACCATCTCTCCACCTCCCTAGTATTTTAATTACATTGCTTTCCTTTACTTCATGTTGATTCTTCAACCTAACTTAAGATGACCTTATTTTTGTTCATCATTTCATCAAATTAAGTAGCTCATAGACCAGCATGTACTAATTGACATATAAGCATGCATTGCGGTTTGTTGGGAGATATTTTTTCTCAATGGTCAGTTAACAAAAATATTATAATCTTATTTTAATTCTGCTGAAGATGATTTCTGTGAATTGCTGGGGGAAATAGTATTTATGCTTGTTTCAAATAGGAATAGAATTTGCACAATATATGTTTACCCTGATAGTTTTCTGAAGTTATCCAGAGAATTTTTTGGTGTGTGCAGAGTATGTATGGTGGCATGATGTATGGATAAGTATTATGTGTGGCATATACATAGGTATGTGTTGATACAGAAGGTACTCACCTGTTGTGGCCAGAGAAGGATGTTGGGTGGTCCCCTACACTCCACCTGTTTTCATTTTTTCCTTACAAGGGAATCACCCTTAGTGAACCACAAGACTGGCGTTAGGGACATATGTAGTATTCAAAGTAAGCAAAAGGCAGAAATACATCTGCCTGCCCATGTTTATTGGCCAAGATATGGAATCAATCAAGATGCCCATCAAAAGATGAATGGATAAATAAAATGTGATATATAGGATTATGAATTCATATGACAATTATGAATGTATATAGGGAGAAAAAATTTTTATTCAGCCATGAAGAATAATGAAACCATATCATTTGCAAGAAAACAGATAGTATAGAGAGCATAACATTAAGTGAAAAAACTGGATTTAGAAGGAAAATGAGGCATATTTTCTCTTACATGGAATAACATAATTTTACACATAGGTATACACATATGCATGCACACACCTGCATGCACATACATACACACACACACACATGACATGAAAATAGGAATATTATATGGAGGAGAGAGAGGGTTCAAAAGTGTGGAAATGCAAGAGAAGGTAATCAGAGAAAGACAAATATGTATTTTCTCATATGTGGAATATATTTAAAATATATGAAATAAGTTTACATATATCTATGTACAAATATATGCATATATTTCATTTTGTTATATAGCAATTTCTTCTGAATTGAACTATTTCATCCTGGAGAAAAAAAGTTCATTAACACTTAGTCCCAAAGCTCATTAAAACACATGAAATCAACACGGCCAAGGACTCACAAGTCTCAGGAAGTTCCTGAAGTATATAAGCTTCATAAAACCATTCCCTAAAGAATAAACAATTGAAGCAGAACAAGATGGCTGACAACTAGCAGCCATGCCAGTAGCAGCCACGCTAGAAGTCTCCCCATAAAGGTTTGGGATTCCGGCTGGGATCCAGACCTTGGGCCCCAGCAGGCCCTGACCCAAGGCACACTCCTCCCCAGCTCCCACACCAACTACCCAACTACCCTCTGCTCCTGCAGAGGTCCAGTGAGCTGCCCAACCCCCACCCAAGCTCCTTGAATCCCCCAGTGTCTCCTCCCTGCTGAGTCCTGATCTGAGCCCTTGCCTGCTCAGCATGCTTCCTCCCCACAGCTGCTTCAGAGTCACCCCACCCCAGAGTTCCACACCAGCTGAAGCCACTACATGTGATCCCCGGAGGTCTGCACCAACCCAGAGCCACTCTGCGGGGTCCCCAGATGTCCACACCGTCCTGGAGCCACTCCATGGGGTCCCCTGAGGTCTACACCAGCCTGCAGCCACTCTGTAGGCGCTGCCCTGACCCCAGAGGTCCACACTGGCCCACAGCCACTCTGTGGGCGTCCCCAAAGGTCCGCACCAACCCACAGCTGCTCCATGGGGTCCCCAGAGATCCGCACCAGCCTACAGTCACTCTGTGGGGTTCCACAGGTCTACACCAGCCCACAGACACTCCATAGGTCCTGCCTCATCCCCAGAGATCTGAAGCCGCTCCTAGGGGTTCCCCAGAGGTCTACAACAACCTGCAGCCCCTCCATGGGCAATGCCCCGTACACAGAGATCCACACTGGCCCACGGCCAGGTCCGTGGGTGCTGCCCCATCCCCAGAAGTCCACACTAACCCACAGCCACACTGTGGGTGCTGCCTAGTACCTAGAGATCTGCACAGGCCCACTGACACTCAGTGGGTTCCATCCAGCCCTAGAGGTCCGCACTGACCGGTGGCCGCTCTGTGGGTCCCTAGAAGTCCTCATTGGCCTTCTGCTGCTCTGTGGGCACATAGGCATCACCCAGTCATGTGATGGAGGCCTGCATCCACCTGCTGCTGGTCTTAGGGTGACAGGAGCCACCCTGTCACCTGATAGAGGCCCCCACTGGCCTATTGCTACTCTGTAGGCTTATAGGCACCACTCAGTCCCCTGACAGAGGCCCACACCTGCCTGCTGCTGGTCCGTGGACATGCAGGTACCTCCTGGACCTCAGAGTCTCACACCCACCTACTGCTGGTCCGTGGATATGTAAGCACCATCCTGTTCCCAGACAGAGGCTGGAACCTGCCTGTAGCTGGTCAGTGGGCAAGCCAGCACCAGTCAGGTCCGTGGGTACACTCGCCAACAATGTGCCAGACTGTGGGTGCACTCAGTCACTTTTGCACTGCTGCAACCCCCACCCCTCACACTACCTAACAAAGCCACTGGCTTGAGGGTGCCCTAAGCCCAGACCTGCAAGCAGCTAGCTCCAGCACACTCGTCAGCCCATCTGCTGATCTGAGGGCACACTCAGTCTCAGATAAGCAAAGTGAATGCCTAACCTTCTCTGAGAAACCCAGTGTACACCCTGCCCACACAACTGAGGAGAATACAACATAAAGACACCCCAACCCCTCCACATGGAACAAAAATGGGCAGATCACAACACAAAAAGAACAGCAGAGGGCCACACACCAAACTCCCCAAGCCCCAATGAGGAAATCAGTAGTGAAACTATAAAGGAAAGAAGGCAGCTGTGTGCACAGAATGAGATGTCACTAATCCCAGATCATACAGGCATGGAGTCAAAGAAGAGGTTAATAGAAATGAAAGCAAAAATGGAAAATCACCTAGAAAAAGGTACAGAACCAGCTCACAAGCTTTGCCATTGAGCTTAATACAATTAAGGAGAAATAGATCAACTTGTGTAGATCAGTGATGGAATTAAATGCAAACAAACGGAAGCTCTTAAGAATTAGCTAAACAAACTGAAGACATAAGCAAATACAAGAATACCAGGAAACATTAAGTAAGTCAAACCTTGATACAAAAACACAATTCATAGATAGAGACAATCCAAAAAGCTGTAGAAGAAAGTAAAAACCAAATGGAAGTAATAAAAACGTCTATAGAAGCCCTCACCACTAGAGTCAGTAATTGGGAAGACAGAACCTCAGATCTGGAAGATAAAACAGAAGAGAATGATAGGGAAATCAAAAATTTGAACAAGTTCAAAAAAGCATGTGAAAAAAATACAAGGGAGTTATGGGATACCATAAAGAGACCTAATCTAAGGATTATGGGGATCCCAGAGGGATAAGAATCCCAGGCCACAGGCATAGACAATATTTTCAACAAAATTATTCAAGAAAAATTTCCTTATCTTACAAGAGAAAGACCTGTCCGGGTATAAGGTGCCCATAGGGCTCCAATCAGATTTGACCAAAGAAGAAATTCTCCAAGGCATATCTTAGTTACAATGCCAAATATAGAGAGTAAAGAGAAAGTGCTCAAGGTGGTGAGACAGAAAAAGCTCATCACCTATAAAGGTAATCCCATCAGACTTACCTCAAACTTTTCACTTGAAACCATGAAAGCAAGAAGGGCTTGGAATAATTTACTTATAGGACTAAAGAAGTACGGCTTTCAACCTAGACTACTATACCCAGCAAAGCTATCCCTCATAATAGATGGAGAATTCAAAGTGGTTAATGAAATAAGACAGCTCTACGATTATCTGATCACAAAGCCAAACTTACAGAAAATATTATGGGAGATATTCCACAAAGAAGAGACAAGTAATCTAACTCAGGAGAGCAATAGAGAATAAGCACGGTAATCAAAAGCAGTGTGCTAATAATAACAGTACAGGCAGCAACCCCCATAAACCCTCAAACATGGCAGGGCTTAAGGCAAACCTCATAGTTATAACTCTGAATATAAATGTACAACTCTCCTATAAAAAGACACAGGCTAGCAGGGTGGATCAGGAAAATGGCCCCTTCCATCTGCTGGCTTCAAGAAACACACCTTACCTCTAAAAACAGTAATCTCCTAAGGATAAAAGAATGGAGAACAATTTACCAGGCATATGGAAATAAAAGGTAAGAGGGTGTGGCTATATTAATAGCTGACAAAATAGACTTTAAACCAAAATCAATTAAAAAGGACAATAATGACACTTCTTAGTCATCAAGGGAATGATCCAGCAAGAGGATATCACTATCATAAATATATATGCACCAAACTCAAGTGTACCACATTTCATAAAGCAAAATTTGCTCAAAATCAAAACAAATAGACTCTAATTCCATCATAGTAGGAGACTTTAACACACCACTATCATCCCTAGACAGATCATCCAAACAGAAGTTCATCAGGGAAATAATGGAACTTAACAACACCATAGACCAGCTACAAATGACAGATTTATACAGAACATTCCACCCCAAGGACACAGAATTTACATTCTTCTCAGAAGCCCATGGAGACTTCTCCAAAATTGACCACATATTGGGTCATAAAACATCCCTCAACAAATTCAGGAAGATTGATGTAGTCCCCTGCATCATATCATGCCACATTGCATTAAAGTTAGAATTTAAAAATGGGAGGAGCAACTGAAAGTACACCAACTATTGATGTCTGAGCAATACACTTTTAAACAATGAATGGGTCATTCAGGAAATCAAAAGAGAAATAGAAAATTTCCTAGAAATGATAATGAAGACACATCAAAACTTCTGGGACACTATGAAGACAGTCCTAAGGGGAAAATTCATAGCACTAAATACCTCCAAAACAAAGACAGAGTGTTCCCAAATTAACCACCTTGAAGTCATTGGAAATACTAGAGAAATCCAACACTAGAAGCTCAAGGTGAAAGAAATAATTAGGACCAGATGGATTCTCAGCTGAATTCCACCAAACCTTCATCATAGAACTGAAACCACTCTTTCTGAAGCTTGTTTGAGGTATAGAAAAAGAGGCAAGGCTTCCAAACTCCTTCTATGAAGCTAGCATCACCCTAAACCCCAAACCAGACAAAGATACAACAAGAAAACTACAGACTCATATCTGATGAATTTAGATGCAAAAATCCTGAACAAAATCCTCACAAAACGGATACAACACCACATGAAAATTATCATTCACTTCGACCAAGTAGGCTTCATCCCAGGGATGCAGGGATGGTTCAACATACAGAAGTCTATTAATGTAATCCACCACATTAACAGACTCAATCACAAAATCCACATGGTCATCTTAATTGATGCAGAGAAGGCCTTTGACAAAATTCAACACCACTTCATGTTCAAAACTTTGGAAAGGCTAGGCATAGATGGCTTATACCTCAAAATAATAAAGGCATTAATATACAAAACTCCTAAAGCCCAAGTCATACTCAGTGGGGAAAGAGTCAAGCAGTTCCCTCTTGAATCAGGAATAAGATGGGGGTGTCAACTCTCACCATAGCTCTTCAACATAGTTCTTAAAGTCCTAGCCCAAGCAATAAAACAGGAGAAAAGCATAAAAAGGATGCAAATTTGAAAGGAAGGAGTAAAACTATCCCTCTTTGCAGATGACATGATCCTTTAATAACAGACACAAAGAATAGTGTAAATAAACTTCTGAAGGTAATAAATTCCTTCAGTAAAGTGGTAGGATAAAAATTAACACACAAAAATCAGTGGCCTTTCTGTATGCAGAAGATATGCATACAGAAAAAGACATCAGAGAGACCATCTCATTTTCAATAGCCTCCAAAAAAATCAAATACCTTTGAAAAATCACTAACCAAAGTTATGAAGGATTTGTATAATGAAAACATTAAAACACTCAAGAAAGAAATAGAGGAGGATGTGTTAAGATGGAAAGATATTTCATGCTCCTGGATAGGGATAATTAATATAGTAAAAATGGCAATGCCTCCAAAAGCTATTTATAGATTCAATGTCATGCCAATAAAAATCTCAGCTTCTTTCTTCACATACATAGAATAATATCAAAATTTATTTGGAAGGGCAAAAGGCCTTGGATAGCCAAATCTACTCTAAGCAACAAAACTTCCTCAGGAGATATCACCATTCTAGATCTAAAGACATATTAAAAAGCCATAGTAACCCAAACAGCATGGTACTAGCATAAAAATGGGCAGACAAACCAATGGAACAGAATTAAAGACCCTGCTCTTAGTTCCAGTAACTATAGTTACTTGATCTTCAACAAAGGTGCCAACAATATTGGCTGGTGTATAGATAGCATCTTCAACAAATGGTGCTGGACAAATTGGATAAACACATGTAAAAATGAAAATAGACCCATTTCTTTCACCATGCACAAAAATCAACTCCAAATGGATCAGGGACCTCAACATAAGACCTCTAACTCTGAAAACCCTGAAAGAAAAGATAGGAGGAACTTTCCATGATATAGGAATAGGGAAAACTTCCTGAGCAAACCTCCAGTAGCCCAGGAAGTACAGCAATTACTTAACCAATGGGACCTTGTCAAGCTGAAAAGCTTCTGTAGAGACCAACATACCATACTCAAAACCAATAGGCCACCATCAAACTGGGAGATGATTTTTGCCAGCTATAACACAGACAGAGGTCTAATATCAAGAACCTACAAAGAACTCAAAAAAATAAACAAAAAAAATCAAACTATCCCTTCACAAAATGGGGCATTGATCTCAACAGAGAATTCACAGAGGAGGAAACACAAATGGCTTATTCTCACTTAAGAAAGTGCTCTTCATCCTTAATCATCAGGGAAATGAAAATTGAGACTAAATGAGATTCCACCTCACTCTAGTCAAAATGGCAATCATAAAGAAATCCAACAATAATAATTGCTGGTGAGGATGTGGAGAAAAAGGAACCTTCATTCACTGCTGGTAGGATTGCAAACTCATTCAACCACTATAGAAAGCAGTGTGGAGGCTCCTGAACAGAATGGACATAGAGCTACCAATGGACCCAGCTATCCCTCTACTAGGCATCTACCCTCAAGATTTCACACCTCAACACAGAGCCATTAGTGCAACGATGTTTATTGCAGCTCAATTCGTAATAGCCAGGAATTGGAATCAACCCAAATGCCCATCCCTGGACGAATGGATATCAACATTGTGTTACATCTACATGATGGAGTTTTACTCAGCGCAAAGGAAAAATGTCATAATGAAATTTAAAGAAAAGTGGTCTGACTTGGAATAGATCTTACTTAGCGAACTCATAAAAGAACCGTCAAATTCTGCATATTCTCCCTCATATGTGGTTCCTAACCTGGATAAGCTTAAACTCTAAGCAATCTTAGCAGGGGAAATGAGAGACTGTGAAAGAGACAGAAGGAATGGGAGGCATGGGGGGAGTATGGGGGAACTTATACAATAAGCTAAACCAATGATGAATTGAAATCATAAAATCCTTACGTTCATACAGTAAGCTCTTGAGAAAGAAGTGGGCATTGTCTAGTAAGAGGGGCTGTGAACAGAAGGGGATGAAACCAAACCCCATGAAAAATTGATCAGACCTGCAACTCCCTGTCCCAGTCATTGGATCCTTCCCACACTGAGTTGTTGATCAAAGAGTCCCACAAGGTCCCCAAATCAAGACAGGTTTCTGCCAAAGCCCTTGAATACCCACCCTAGGCCAAAGGTAAGATCCTATTGCTGAAGAAACCACAGAAAGACATTGCACAACACCGAGAGACCCTGCAAGATCCAGAATGGTATCCAGTACCCAGATGGTAGAAAGTGCCAGAAGGCCCAACATAAGCTGCCAGGGGAAATTGGTCAATGATATTTGGAGAAAGCAGAGACCACAGATACAAAATGCAGTCTGTTGCCATGAGAAGGCTGAACACACTTCCTTCTTGGAGAGATCAACAGACCAAGAAATGATCACTAGTGCAATAGAGGCCCTAAAACCTGGGGGGGGGTAATCAACAGCTTTTAAATTGGTCAAGAAATCCACTCAGTGACAAGGAACCCATAACTGGAATTGGGACTCAGGGAAAAATCCTACAGAAATCAAAAACTGGGGCTCCAAAAAAGAAATCCCCATTACCAGAGAACTACAGAGAGGCTAATTTCATTAGAATTTTGCCAAATTAGAAATATGTGTCTCATTTAACCTATACTGATCTCACTCTCCGATGGAGATTCTGTTTGTATTTTTCAGAAGGCAGTGAGAGAGCTGTGGCCAAAGGCTGATATCCCAGCAAGAGATGAACCACCCCAGACCTATCGTGTAGGTCCCAAGTGAAACACTTGAGACAGTGGTGGGGCAAGAAAGAGACATATAACCATAGCCAATCAGTCATCCCAGGTTAAGTCAGTGAGATAGACACCAATGACTTCCAACACAGCTTAAAATAGAAGTACAGAGACTCTTATGGTCACAACAACAACAATGAAACAGACTTAAAACTCACCCTCCATTATTCAGGGAACTGAGCAGAAGAGGGGGTGGAAAGATTGTAAGAGCCATGGTGGGAGAGACTACCCAGAGACATGGGCCCCTCAGCTACAATTCATAGAGGGGGCAACCCTGTTGCCTCCTGTGCCATCCATAACATCTTGCCACATGGATTGTTCCAGTGTGCCTACCGAGGAGGATACCCAGTGGATTGAGGACAGGGGGAGGGAAATGGGAATATAAGCACAATATTTACTCAATCAATGTATCTAATTTTGGGCAATAAAGATAAAATTAAAAAAAAAGAATAAGCAACTGCTGGAGGGAGTCCTCTCTTACCAGCAGAGCTGCCTGCACGTCCTGGAGTGACCTCCATGTTGCTCGTATGAGTCGTCACCTGTGCTGGGTGGGCTTTTCTGTCACCCGTGCTCTTGAGTCACCCGTGCTCCTGTAAGCATCCAGTCCCCCTGCTCCATAAGTAACCCCAATAAATTCGCTTGATCACAAATCTATACTGTGATCTTTCATCTGAGCCCTCTCTGGGGTAAAGAGACATCTCTTGCATCTCAGATGTTCACATCTCCACAAGGAAAACGTTTCATGCAACACATTTGCACATAACATGAAAGCAGAAGGGGGTTTACAGGGAAGCTTCATCATGGGGAAGAAACCTGGCTCATTTCATCACTCATCCATAGCACAGAAAGAATGAGCAGCTAGAGCTCAAGCTGGCCCTGGACACAGTAGGCTAGATTCAAGACCTGCCCCCAGTGACACACCTCCTCCACCAGAGCCACCTGCTAGAGACCAAGTAGGAAACTTAATCAAATTTCATCAAAATGTCTCATCAGAGACATTTACATTCAAACCACCGCATATAGGTAGCTATTTTGACTTTGGGGTGTTCTTTATTTCATGATCATTACATTTTTCAACTATTAATTGTCACCACACCACAGAACTCTCCCCATCTATAAGGACATTATTATTTGTGCTATTTACCACTCTTTTCACTGTAATCATCACTGAAACTATCATCTCCTACACTGAGATAGATTTTCTAGATGGCTTTAAACCATGACTTTTATTTTCATTTTTCTTCTCAGTGAGAAGAAAAACAAGGACTATAGAGATGGATCCGTTGTTAAGACACTGGATTGCAAAGCCTAATGACCCAGGTTTGATTCACCAGTACCCATGTAAAGCCATATGCACAAAGTGGCACATGCATCTGGAGTGTGTTTGCAGCAGCTGGAGGCTCCTGGCCTATCCATTCTCTCTTTTTCTCTCACTCCCCAATCTTTCTGTCTGTCTCATTCTGCTTTCAAATAAATAAATAAATAAATAAATAAGAAAATTTTAATATTTTTATTTATTTGAGAGAAAGAAAGAGGGAGAGAGAGAGAGAGAGGGAGAGAGAGAAAGGGAGAGAATGGGAGCACCAGGGCCTCCAGCCACTGCAAGTGAACTCCAGACACATGCGCCCTCTTGTGCATCTTGTGCATCTGGCATTATATGGGCACTGGTCCTTCTGTGTTGCAGGCCAACACCTTAACCACTAAGCCATTTCTTCAGCCTAAATTTTTTAAAGAATATAACCATTCCCATAGGTGTGCAGGCATGATATATGGAAATGGCAAAGGGCAAAAAGACAAACATGGGAAAAGTTACTCTCTCATAACATTATGGGAGTGATATCATTGGTGGAAAGGGAAGGCTATTAGAGTGAGAAAGAGAAAAGATTGGTGCAGTATTTGCTTTTAATAGAATGGAAACTTATAGGAACACTATGAAATGATATTTTAAGCCTTACAGTTAGAAAATTGGTGGAACTGAGAAAAGGCTCAGAGAACAGTTATGCGACTGAGAAGTGGACTGACGGAAGCTCACATCAGTGTGTGTATGTTTGAGAGATAAATGAAGACAAGAAGGCACTGTGGATTTCTGGTAAGTGTGAATGAATCTGGCATCAGGGAATCATTCTTGATGTTTAACAAATGTTTTCAACTAAGATAAAAACTTTAAAAATTCCAATCGTCATGAGAGAATTGTTGTTTACTCATGAGAGAATTCTTGAATAATTACAAAACATTGATAGTTTTGCAATACAAATCCAGATGATAGCTATAGTTCCAAGACACAAAAGCCTTTTGTCCATTGCTAAAACAACCAATAGATACATGAAATGAAGAGCCAGACAAATAGTTGTGCTCTTTCAATATAATCACTGGAGATATTGATAGTTTACCTATCCATTGAACAAACATTTATTAAAATGCCTGCTCCATATTTATATAGCTGTAACAAATGGGAACACTTATTTCCTAATCTGATTACATGAGATGATTACATGAAAAGGCACTTTAGGGCTGGAGAGATGGCTCGGCGGTTAAGGCACTTGCCTCCAGTGCCTAAGGCCCGGGGTTCAATTCCCCAGGACCCACATAAGCTAGACCCACAAGGTGATGGCCCTGGTGCTCTCTCTCTCTCTCTCTCTCTCTCTCTCTCTCTCTTTTTCTCTCTGCTTGAAAATGAATAAATAAAATATTTAAATAAAAAAAAAGAAAAGGCACTTTAAATGTACACTCAAAACCTGAAAGTTTTGCCATTATCTTTGGGCAGTAAATGGTCTAATGGCCATAGTGACGTGTGCAAAATTTGAAACTTAAACTGAAAGTTTTGAAAGTCTGTTTGATAAAAATACTAAATAGCACAAAGCTATCTAAAATAGATCTTGATGCACCTAGCACATTTCTTCAAATCAAACATGGGGAAGTCTAGATAATCTGCTATCCCCACCCATAACAAACATACAAGCATACAGGAATTAAGAATTAACACTGGTCTCCATTTATTCCAGTAAACCGATCCCATGCAAGATCATCAGCATGCTAACTGTGGAATGTATAGAAACCATCAAAGTACATCTCACAATCAAATGGTAGAGGTAGAGATATAGTTGTATTTTAAAGAGCAGTGACTGCACAGTATTAAATGTCTTAGAGATTATGAATTTTAAATTACTGATGTTTCCTATTGATTTCATGGATATAAGTTTATGTTTTGCATACTATATGCAAATATGGATATTTAAATATAATAAATGTCTTAATTTTAAAGATGTCTTTTCATATCAAAATTCCCATTTAGATTGGCATTGATTAAAACTTCTTTTGAATGGATTTTTCCTTGAGACTTTGGGTTAATGTTTTTTAAATTATCATGTATCTAATGCACATAGCATTAGGTTTCATACAGACATTTTCCATTTTCATAGAAGTGTATAATATACTTTGACCTATATCCTATATTCTTTCATTTTTCAGTACTGCTTCCTTTAAGTATCCTTCATTCCTCTAGACAGACTCTATTCTATTTTCATATCACATATGTATGAATGATTTTAGGCATCCATATAAAGTCTAGGATCCACAAAGGAGAGAAAATATAATAGTGATCTTTCTGCATCTGATTTAACTCACCTGACATGGCAATCTCAATCTGAATTTTTCTTCAAATAACATTATTTCATTCATTTTTATAGCTAAATAAAATTCCACTATGTATGTCTGATAGTTTGAAATCACCCACAGACTCATGTGTTTGAATAATCTCTGGTTGGGAAGGTTGTAGACCCTTTAGATGGTGGACCCATGATGGGGAAGTCGGTCACTGGGAACGGACCTCAATGTGTTGCAGCCCAGCCCTATTGGCTTTCTTTACTTCTTCCCTAATGATATGAAGATGTGATACCTGGCTGTTTGCCACTGCCATGTTTTCTCTGCCATGATGGAAACTTCTTGAAACTATAAACCAGACTAAACTCTTTCCTTCCATAAGTTGTATCTAGTCAGGTATTCAGAATTTTCCATGAGATCCACTTTCTTTCTGTTCTAGACATACTTTCTTCAGTCTAATGCTCTCCCAGCTGAGCTATTTCATTTAGGTATGTTTTCCAATCTGCTTCTCAGATTCCAGGACTTCAGAGGTGCACACCATGAGAGTAGTCTGTGACACCAGTAATTCCAACCTCTGGAAATAGGTCTTAAGTCTGAAGTCATCTATAGTTGCCCACTAGTATCTGTGGATACTACATGGATATTCCCTTTAGTTGTAATGGACAACATTTCAACAAAAAGTCAATAATTTTCTCTTCCACTGAGTAAAACTTAAGACTGAGCCAGGCATGGTGGTGCATGCCTTTAATCCCAGCACTCGGGAGGTAGAGGTAGGAGGATCACCATTAGTTCAGGGCCACTCTGAGACTACATAGTGAATTCCAGGTCAGCCTGGACTAGAGTGAGATACTACCTTGAAAAACCAAAAAAAAAAAAATGGAAAAGTGTTCATGTTTTGGAATAATATGTTTCTATCTGGAGCTAACCACATATTTCCCAAATGTGTTAGATTACTAGAAATAGGTGGTGAGTCAACTTATTTTTCTAGCTATAAAAGTTATTTGGATATTAGTTACATAGCCAAACAGAACAGAACTTGTTTTTGTCTGCATTAGTACTATACATTTAGGCAATAGAAGTCACCATTCCATACTATGTAAGCAGGGTGCTAAAAATAAAACTATTTTGCACATGGAAAGAAGAATTAATAAGATCTGCAACAAAAGGAAAAAAAACCCAGAATATTGAATGCTTCTATTTCCTCATTCCAGAACTTTAAGGCCAGAGAGCTGTCATCAGTAATACAAATTAATGCAATAAAACTTATGAGTAGATATTGACTGAGACAGTGTCTAATATATAATGATTTATGAAACATAATGTCTTGTGTTTTGGATCCAAGGCAACAGAAAAATCTCAGGACAGAGTACTTAACCACCCTATGACATCTGATCCAAGTCAAGGGAATTGGAATCAGGAACACTCATGCAACTTAGGGGTCTGGGTGAATAAGCACAACGTGATGAGAAGCCCTCATACAAGAATGCTTACTTAGGACAATAGTAGTGAGCTCCTGAAATAGTTTTCAAGTCTTAAGAAGCTGCTTATCTTCCAGCATGTTGTACCATCTGAGAAGAATCATATCATCCCTCAGACTACAGCTTCTCCCCCCGCCCCTGACACACATCTAATTTCCAAAAGCTAACATTATATTTCATCTTCAGGGACAAAGTTCTGACTAAATGAATTATTAAAGTGCACACAACTGTGGATATGATGTGGTGAAGGAGTAGTCTACTAAGGAAATGGGCAACATTGACTGGATAAAGTTAGAATCATGATGTCCTTATTCCTGTTCAATTATTTATTTCCATACAGTTCCCATGCAGGAAGAGTCTTATACTGCAAAAGGGAATTATAGATGCTGCTTTATTTTCACAGCATGGAATACAAGTGGTCCTTTAAGATCCTGCGAACCAGAGAACATTCATACTGTAGAGTGGAGCTACTAAAACATACACACGCACACACACACACAATTTTAAGGAAGGGTTATCTATAAGTTAATTGATAAATGTTATATTTAAAGTAACATTTGACAGACACTTAAGCAGTGATAAGTAATCTATAACTAGTTATAAAATTTGATTTTGGTTACAGGACATGGAGAAATCAAGCTAGAACTAAGCTGGAAGCATCCTCTCTGCTGGCTGTCATAATGCTGTGCAGGCTGCTGGGGGAGAAAGGTCATCAACAATTTTACCTACCAGGCAAGATGTGCACACTGCACTGGTGCAATGTGGTATGACTGTTATGGGGCATCCAACTGCTCTCTGATCAGATATGAGGCCTGCTTGACAAGAGGGAATTTATGATGTGTTTTGAAAGCCTGTGTCTGGGAAGGTCATAGCTCTAATGCTACCGCTAGCATTTGGCTATGTGAATATGTTGTGCCCATCAAGTGAATATATAAGTTTGTGTCTGTAAATTAGGGCTGCTCTCACCTTTGGATATAATAGTAACTACTGAGAAGACTCAACACTTACCAAAATGTTGAGAACGAGTGACTGTGAAGTTCTCAGCAATAAATGAGACATCTATGGCATCATCTCCTCATGGCCCAGGGAGCATTGTGGAAGGTCTGGCAGAAAGATGGTGAGAGGCAGAGGATGTGGAGGAGTGCTGTGGATGGCTGCCTTCTGGACATGACAAGGATGTTGCACTCATCACTTCACAGTGACTGCTGCTATCAATACAACATTGGACTCATCAACATTCATCATAGATAGTGGAAGAGGACATGTGACCACCATGTCTCCCTGAGGAGTCTTTGGCAGTTAATGGCTGCTGGAGGAAGGGCTAACATTTTCTACAGTGGTCTAGCCACTGGTTGCTTGCTCTGACAAGTAATCAACACACCCATGCTCATGCAGCCCCCCCTAATTAAACTCAGCACACACACACACACACACACACACACACAAAGATCTCAAAGTAGCAGAGGGATGAGTTGGGAAAAGGAAGAGTGAAAGAGTGAAAGGGAGTTGGGAAGGAGAGTCAAGAGAAGGTAATGAGAGGGAGTTTATGATCAAAATCCATAACATATGGATAAAAATTATAAAAATTATTTTAAAGACAACCAAAATGTAGATGAACTCAAGAAAGCAAGCAATGACTGCTGTAATTAGAGTGACCCAAAAGGAAGTCAGAGTCCAGAGTCCAGAGTCTAGGAAGAAGCAGATCTTCCACACTTACAGCTGGGGGTTTTACAATGTGGATCAATTCTATTTGACATTTATTTTTCCTTTTCCATAAAATCCAAGGCAAGTTTTCTACAGTACCTGAAATGAATGTGCTATTCATGATCACTCTGGACAAGGTAGGATAGGAAGAGGAGATAGACTCAGGTAAACGTGCTAATGAAAAATTTCCTCTGACTGAATGACGTCTTCATTCCTGACAAGGCAAGCTACTAGGTTCAACATGATTTTAGGACATCCCTGAATCAAAGCATATACTTTTACTTGCTAGAAGCATATATTTTAAATAATAATAATTTTAAAATAATTAATAATAAATAATTAATATATAATATAATAATAATTTTAGAAAACAATAATAATTTTACAACAATAATTTTATTGTTAGAAGAAAATATTAAATAAAAAATAACATTTCAATATCAGAGTGGGAACTATGCTAGATGGAACATATTGCCTCAAATGCTTTCACATTAGTATATACTTAGTGTAGTAATCAGTTTTGCATTGTTGGGATGAACTTCCCAACAAGACACAGTTTAGGGAAGGAATAGGTTCATTTCAGGCTTACACATCCAAGGGGAATTCCATCAATGGTGGAAGATGTTGGCTCCAATTCATAAATCTAAGCAGAGAGAGAAACCACCTCCAGCCAGCAAGCACCACAAAATAACCAACACAAGTCTTTAGGAAGCAGAACCCCAGAACTCAAACCTCTCTGCAGAATTCAGATCCACCCCCAAACACACCTTGGAGCTAGACCCTAGGATCCACCTCCAGTGACACCTCCTCCAGCCAGGCAGTTGGAGACCCAAGTTACAAGCTCTAGTTAAAGCACCTGAGTCTGTGGGGACATACCTTTCAATTTCTGTAACTAATCAAAGTGCATCATATTTTTTTAATCTGTCATTATATGACAACAATTAACATGGACATATTTCTAACCCTTCTTGTTTGGCCATGAGATGGAAGGGTTTTTCAGAAAGAGGACTCTTGGGCTAGAGAGATGGCTCAAGAGTTAAGGTGCTTGCCTGCAAAGTGTAACAACCTGGGTTCAATTCCCCAATAGCCACATAAGCCAGATGCACAAAGAGGCACATGCATCTGGAGTTCCTTTGCAGTGGCTGGAGGCCCTGGTGTGCCCATATTCTCTCTCTCTCTCTCTCTATCTATCTCTCTTTCTCTCTCTCTCTCTCTGTCTCCCTGTGAATAAATAAATAAAAATTTAAAACATTAAAATATGAAAAATGTCTAAGGAACTGGAATGAAGTTGATTATAGAAATAGCCAAACTTAAATTTGAGAATGAAAGTAGGAAGGTGAGAATGAGTAAGTACATACTCTCTATAACTTTCACAACTTCCTCTAGCTAAAATAACTTTTACTACAAAAGGTAGTAGAGCTGATGGATCTGCTACATTGCTTGATTTAACCATTCCACAATGTAAACAGCTATCAGAGCATCACACTGAAACACCTAAGTAAATATGGTTATTATTTTTCAATGGAATTTTTCACAACTTTGTATTGACAACTTCCATATAATTGAATTTTTAAAGTAAAGAAGAGGGAGGCAGCAACAGTTGACACTGTTAGAAATCAAATATAAACATAAAATAAACGTAATAAAACATGATCAATTCAAGAGTGATATTTTTCAAAATTCCTACAATGATTAAATAATTATTTAATTTGCTTTTTAAAGTTTTTATTGACAATTTTCATACATGGATAGAATGTATTTTGATTATAATCTCCCATTATCTTCTTTTCTCCCCTTTCCCTTATCTCCCTACTACTGAATTCCTTTTTCTTTCCAACTAGTCTCTCTTCCATTTTGGTGCCTTTCTTGGCCTCTCTCCTGTACCATTCATGACAAACTGTTGACGGGTCCAATATCACACAGGCCTTGGACAGACGATGGCAGTTGCTGTGAGTGTAAGTGCAATGATCCTCTCGTGTCTGGAAGACAGCATTTCAAAGCATTTGTCTACCATCTTATCCTTATATTCTTTCTTCAATCTCTTCCACAGAGTTCCTTGAGCTTGGAGGGGCGAGGTCCATGTCTCATTCAGAACTAAGCACTCAACAATCACTTATTCTCAGCACTTGGATGAATTTTCAGTCTCCCCCATAGTCACAACCATCTTCAAAATGAAGCTTCTCTAACCAAAGTTGAGAATACACTACTCTATGAACATAAACGTGAATATTTAGAGGGTAGCTCAGTGGACACAACATAGTCACTTAACCAAATAGCAGTAGTACCTTCCTACAGAGAGTCTATGATTGGTTCAGCCATAGACTTTTGACTAGGTTTTCATTATCATTGATGAATTCCTTTCTGTGGAGGAGGCTTCAAATCCAATCAGAGAGCAAATGGTTATTCCCATAGCAATAATTATTCTTTTTCATAAGGAAAACAATGTAAACTATGATTTCGAATGTTGGGTAGTTACTAGATGACAATGATTTTAAAAGAAAGTGAGGCTTGGAATGGTGGCCCACACTTGTAATAACAGCAGTGGAGAGGCCAAAACAGAATTGTTGCAAATTTTAGTTCAGCTTAGCTTACATGCAACTCTTCATCAAAATACAAAACAAAGCAACAATTATTGATATTGCTAAACCAGCAGGAGACCTAATCAATAAAGCCACGCTTCCTCAGTATTTTTTGGCAGCACTGCATAAACAAGGCTCTCAGTTTCAGTCAAGTACTTACCAACTTTTAAAGCACACTTATGTACAAAGAACCAGACACAGTGTCAAGTCCTTATGTGAACCATAGAGTTTCTGTAGTATTGTCTCTCCAGAGACAGTATTCTGATATCATGGGTTCATTGCTGTGTTTCACCATGTGACTTCTCTTCGTCAGAAAAAAGTGAAAGTGGAAAAGGTGAAATCACTTCCCTTGATGTCAGGTCCCTTGCTAAATTTGCCAAATGAGTCACATACATTTGTGTAGAGTCGTAAGACTCTCAGCAAGCAGGAAACAGGTTTTCACTTGATCATGAATCCTTCCGCTCTCACCACGTCTCACCAACTCTAGATGAAATATCTCCTTGATGAAGTTTCAAGAACTTTATGATTTGACTCACTTTTAATTTCTTGTTCTTAGTCTTTTCATAAAACTTTGACAGCTTTCATTTTCACCATGGACACCTCCCTGCTGGACCATCACAGCTTGCTTTTCTTTCCATTTATAGACTTTTGGGATAAGCTGTCTTTATGTATGTGACTGACATTTTAATCTCATTTAGTTAACAAAAATATATTGAATGTAATTTTTCAGCTAGGCAATCAGAGGATTGTCAGAATTTTAATAACTTTTTAATAATTTTAATATCATCACCTAATGATAAGGCAATGAAGAAATATGAGATACAGAAGTTTAAAAAAATAACCCAATCCATTATATTACAATGTCATTATTATGGGAGATACGTTCCAAAGCCCTCCATGGAAACTTGAAACCACAGATATTACTGAACTATCCACACATGCATAAACACATGTGTATGCATATATATGTGCATCTGATCTTATTTCCTATAAGTACATGACTAATTTATAAATAAGTAAGTCATTAACAACAATAAGTACTTCAATGCACTCTAACTACAACTTTGTATTTTGAGGATTATCAGCAAAACTAACACGAATTTCTTGTCTTTCTCCACAATTTCATTGGTAGAAGCTTTGTTCTTGATATGGGTCATACCAACATCAGTATATGATTTTTCCCCTTTCTTATATTATATTGAGAACTTTTAACTTTTCATTTAAAGGAAACACTTTATTTCTCTTTTAGCATTCCAAATATCTAACATCTCCACTCTTGTACTTCAAGGCAATGATTAAGTAAGAGATCCTTAACCATGAGCACTACACAACGGTGAGGGTACTTGACATGATATCCACTATGGACAGACCTGAAGTACAGTCAGTGGGGATTCGCTAGACAAAGGTATAGGTCATGTCCTGTGAAGGATGGAGAGGGACAGCCAGGGATTTCACCATGGTATTCAGAACCTTTAGATTTGTTTATCTTTTAAAAATATCTTTATTGCCAATAATTGTATGAGCAAATCTTGTGATGGGACCTCCAGTTCCCTCCTCTGTCCACAACCCACTGGGGGACCTTCTCGGTGGGCATTACTTCATCAGTCCATGGGGTAGGGGGTTTGTAATTGCACAAGAAGTAACCAGGTTTTTCCCCTTTGTGTACTGTTTCTGAGGGGGGCAATGTCTCTGGATATTCTCCCCCACCATGGCTCTTACAATCTTTCCACCACCTCTTCTGCTCAGTTACCTGAGTTATGGTGGGTGAGTTTTGTGTCTGCTTTATTATTGAGATCTTAAATGTCTCTGGACTTCTGCTTTGTGTTATGATGGGTATCGGTGGTGTCTGCCTCCATTGACCTTCCTTGGGTTATGTGTAAATGTTGTGCCTACCTTTGGTAAGACAGATCATAAAGCCAACTCTTAAGTCACATATGTCCTCACCACTTACTACCTACTACATCGCCGCTCTGTGCGAGCCTTTTGCTCTGTTTTACAACCTGATCTTACCTTTGCTGGTATAGAACTGCAAGATTTCTCAAAAACTAGAATCTATTTAAGAAAACGCTTGATAAATAACTTCCCTTTGTTTTAACCCCGAAAACATGCAAAAAATGAATAACACAGAACATCTTGAAGGAACACTAAGAAAATGTAAATGAAAAGTGTAAAGCATAAGCAGAGAGACAATTCTATGGAAGGAGCACTAAGGCATAAGGGATAGAGAAGGCATGCAGAGCAGGAGCAGCTGGAGGAGAATCAGGCAGCGAATATCAACAATTCAGTCAGTATTGTTGGCTCAGTAATACAATAGCTACAGGAACAGTCCATACTCTTGGCACACATACCCCAGTGGACAAGACTTCCCTGGGCTGCTGTAAGCTATGCGTCTTGGGGGTAAACTCCATGGATTCCTGGCCTCAGAGTTAAGGAGCACTTGAAAACTAGAACTGTCAACTTTTCCTGGAAATTACATTCCTTTATTGTGTGACAGGCAAGGTCTGGAATTTGTTAATGCATCTGTTTTAATGCTATATTATTCAGCAAAATTTTTCTAGCCTAATAAAAATAACACACTTATTAGATCCAGACTTCTTTATTACAATGTATATTTTGATGTAGTTTATTTGATTCTTATTCACAAAGTCCAATGATTGGGTTTCTTCGAGGCCACTTCTATCAACTTCTTGTTTTCTTTTGAATGAGAAACACTTTTATAATTTTTTATGTCTTCTGTGTTTGGTTGAAAATTGAACATTTTTGAGTACTGCTCTCACTGCTAGCCTGACAACCCGTTCTAGGGATATGGCAATATACACTGAGGACACTCAACACTCATCAAAGCAGAAATTCAGAGGTTATGATGAGCTTGACACTCAAGTGGACTTATAACACACCTACCAAGGCTCAAGGAACAGTGGGTGAAAAGACTGGAGGACCCCCAAAGTAGGAAGGCATTGCCCCCAGAAACTGACTGATGTATTCATGTCCCCATGGTGAATACCAATAACCACACTGAGAAGGTCCCTCAGTCAAATGAGGGTGCGGGAGAGGGGATTTAAGAGAATCACCCAATGGGAATATGACTAACTTGTGATATGTTTATACAGAAAAGTTTGTAATTAATAAAAATGTGAAAAATAAAATTGGGTATTTTGATTATCATATCATGTGGTAACTACACAAATCAGATTAATCCTTTCCCCTACCATTTTCTGTTGTTAATCAACACTGTGGATCCTAGTCACCAAATTGGTAATGTTTCCAAATTATTTTGCAAAGATTGAATTCTTTGCCATGTATGGATATTTTAGTATTTGTCCATTGTCTCAGTTGTCAGTAGCCAAAAGAGATTCTATTAAATGTATTGAGCCAAGAAGTAAATAACAGTCTTATGGTCTTCACATTCAATGGCCAGCCTAGGTTAAGCCATCAGTGCCAAAACAGATGCCTTAGAATTATATTTCAGCAAGTGGTTGTTGGCACACAGAGGCAAGAGCAGGCACACCCTCAAGAGATGCAAGACTGCTGCCTCTCAGTGTATGATCCTGGCATGTGCTTTGCATTTCTTTCCCACCCTAAGATGACTTCGCCCTGCCAAGACCATATGGCACCGAACAACCTTATCCTGAGGCACCTTCTTTCTGGGCATTTAACCTGCTTACCACTTGTCCTTTACAAGATCCCTCATCTCAGATTGGCATGCTGAGTGTATTTCATTAAATCTTTCAATAGATGCTACTGCTGTCTGGAAAGTTGTTCTCATTTGAGGCTAAGGAAATATCGGGGTTTGGGGATGTAGTTCATTTGGTAATATGTTTTCACAAATCCCATGATTTTATCAGCAGTACATCAATAATAGAGCTTGATGTTGCACACCTTTAATTCTAGCACTCCAGAAGTAGAGACAGGAAGACCAGAAGATCAAAGGTAAGGCTCAGGAAAATCAGGTCACATTGTCCAATTGCAGTACTTTAATAGCAAAATGCACGTTTGCCACACAAACAGTATGGGTCATCATCTCCACAGATGCCACTTCATCACAAGGCTGGAGAATGGTGAATGGTGGTCAGACATGTAAAGCCACCATAGCATTCCATCTCCAAATTCTAGCTGCCTTCTTTTTCTTCACTTAACAGCCCTCTGGTTGTAAATGTTGAATTACATTGCAGAGTTCTGCTACAGTAGATTCTCTCAATACATGTGTAGCAGTTACCTCCTCATTGCCAGGATGAAACACCTGGCCAAAAACAGCTTATAGGGAAAAAAAACAGTTTTGAAGGGAAGTTTCATCATGGCAGAGAAGGCATGGCAGAGCAAGGCTTGGCAACACATCTTATCACATCAGCTGGAAGGTCACAGGAAGAGTGAGCTAGCTATGAACCCAGCTGGGCTGGGATAATAAACCTCACAGTCTGTTCTCAGTTGCACACTTGTTCCATCGAAGTGTCACCTCCAGAACTGCCACCAGCATAGGATCGAGTATTCTTAACACATGGGGTTATTTGGGACACTTCACATTTAAACAACTACATAACCTCCTGGCCCTCATACTATCTCATGATGCAAATTATATTCAATCTACCATTAAAAGTTCCCACAGCAGTGGAAAGAATGTAAGC
Source organism: Zapus hudsonius (assembly GCA_004024765.1). Taxonomy (NCBI): domain Eukaryota; kingdom Metazoa; phylum Chordata; class Mammalia; order Rodentia; family Dipodidae; genus Zapus; species Zapus hudsonius. The sequence goes on from PVHP010004320.1 coordinate 23,330, forward strand.
ACCATGGTGGGGGAGAATATCCAGAGACATCACCACCCTCAGCAACAACACACAAAGTGGGAAGAAATAAAGAAAAAACTGGCTCCCTCTGGTGTGGTTCATAACCCCTTAACCAATTAACAGATACAGTAGGTGCACTGAGGAAGGACCCCAGTGGGGAGGGGACACAGAGGAGAAAAATGGGGACGCCTTCATAAGAGTTGCTTATACAATGTATTACTTATTCATAATAAAGATATTAATTAAAAAACAAACAAAAAGAAAGTTCCCATAGGGACATCAATATTTGCTTTAAACCTTCAGCCATTTTCAGGACATCCCTGCATTCATGTGGGAGACCCCATTTGTTAAGCAGAGATGCTACCCCATACACTTAGAAAAAGACTTCCATCCTGGTTTTCTGTCCAAGGACACTTTACCTACAGATTGTCCAGCATTAGTCACATATCTCACGACCCAGAGTGGGACCCATGCAGCCACCACCACAGCATGTAAACACATCACCATACCTTACCTGGGGACGACATTTTGATTTCTCCCAGGGTTGCTCCGCCCTCAAACAATTCCTTGATTTCATACCCTACTACTCAAAGCAAGGGCCATACAATTGCTCCTCCCAAACTCATCTTTGTCCATTCCCCTGTTTAGGTGCCAAAGGTTGTGTGAACTCATTTCTGGTGAGAAGCTGATAAGCACTTGCTCCCGCCAGCAGCTTATCCATGACAAAATAAAAGCTGATTCCACCAGAGTTTATCTTGGTGAGCCAATATGTTTACTTGGCTTTCAGACAAAGCATGAATAGGGGCAGGTTACTTATATGAACAGGGACACCCCAAAGCAACCATTATTGATAGGTCTCATCACAACATAGATAACAATGTCCCTATGATGGATAGACAGTGCTTACTATCCCTTGATCTTTCACGCTCTATATAATCTATCTCTCCACTGAGCCCACAAGAACTCATACATCATTGCATACAGCCAGCACAGGGTTTACCTTAGATTACAGAAGAGGCTTTGACAATGTCTCCTTGTATAGGGAAATGCCAGTAGGCTCAATCTGGAGAATCTCTCATGTGTAGTCATGGCTGCTTCTAATAAAGATGGTGATCATTGTTTTTTGGAGTGTAATGTCATACAACACTGACCTTAAATTATACCACAGATCCATAGTGACAGAACATGGTAGTGACACAAAAGGGGCCTGTAGAGCAATATAACAGAACAGAGCACCCAGAAATAAACTCCCACAGCTGCATTCCTAGAGTTTTTGACAAAGGTGTCAACAGCTTACTCCGGGGGGGCTGGAAAGATTGCTCAGTGAGTATAGGTTACAGGTGCTTGCTTGCAAAGCCTGATGGTCTGGGTTCAATCCCTCAGCCCCCATGTAAAGCCAGACACAGAATGTGATGCATGGTTTTATTTTAGTTTGCAGCAGCAAAAGGCCCTGGAACACCCATATACAATCTTTCTCTCTCTTTTTTTCTCTCTTATAAGCAAAAATATTTTTTAAAAAGAATATATTCTGGAAAAAAAAGACGGCCCCATTAAGAAGTAAAGAGGAAACTTTTATATCCATATGCCTAAGACTAAAGTCATATGTATACCATTCACTCTACACAAAAATAAATCAATTTAAAGTGAATCAAAGAGCTTGATAAAAAACCTGAAACACTGAATTTTCTAGGGGAAAACAAGATATAGGTATTGTAGTTGCCTTTTCATTGCTGGGGCAGAGCACCCAACCAAAAACAGCTAATGGGAGAAAAGTTTTCATTTTGGCTTTACGGTCTCAAGGGGAAGCTTCACAATGGCAGAGAGAAGCATGGCATGAGCAGGGGCTGGACATCAGTTCTGTCACAGCATGAGGAAAACAGCAGCAGGAGACTTAGCCGTGCTAACACTGTCAAGCCAAGGGCTACTAAAACTCAAGATCCACCCCAGTGACACACATCTTTCAGCAAGGCTCCACTTCCCAAACTGCCATCACCTGGTGACCAAACCCATGGGTTTCTGGGAGACATCTGATTAAAACCACTGCAATGAGTATAGGCAATATATTCCAAAAAAGATTTCTGGTAGCAATTTCTAAAAATTGGCAGAGAGGATTATATTGTTAACAGAACAACCACATCTCTCACCTCAAAGGAAATAAGAGTTCATTCTGGAGCCAAATACAGTGCCATGTCCAGGGAACACAGGTTTACGTTATCCCAAAGTCCATGTTCTCACCTGGGAACAGTTTCATGAAATTTGTTTATAGTAATAGAATAAATAGGATAATAAATCAAAACACTTTTCAAATAGTGGAAATGTTAGGTAGGTCAGTTTATAACAAGCAGGGACATAGCTAGTGTAGGCTTCAAATGCTATCTGATGATATTATTAGCCTTTTGGTTGGTGGAAGCTAGTAGCCTATTGGAACACTATGTCAAACAAAGAGGTAGAATTGACCAGCTGTCTGGAGAGATGGCTCACTGGCTAAGGAACAACTTGAATAATGGCCTGGGTTTGGTTCCCCAGTGCACATGTAGAGCTAGATGTACAAAGTGATTCCCCAGTGCCCACATAGAGCTAAATGCACAAAGTGATGCATGCATCTGGAGTTTGTTAAGGTAGCTGAACGCCATGGCTCACCCATTCTCCCTGTCTTTCTTCTCTCCATCTCTCTCTGTTTGAAAATAAATAATAAGAATATTTTTAAAAAAGAAAGCTGGAAAGAGCCATCTGCATGTAGCCCAATGGAAAAGAGAAGTCATCAATCATGTTAAATAGCAGTAGACCCTGTAAGCCTCAAGACCAGCCAGCCAAGCCAAATGTGCGCACTGGTGCAATAGTGGCATGACTGTTGTGGGGAAAACCAACTGCTCTCTAATTGAACTGAAGTCCTGCTCAGCAGGAGTAAATACATGCCTGGTCAAAAGCCTATGGCTGGGAAGGTCATGAGCACTCAGGGAGCAACACCAGCTGTTGTCTGGCTAAAGGCATATATTATTCTCACCAAACTGCCCTCTAAGCACTGCTTAAATGTTTATATATATACCCTGTCAGGAAGACAGGGTAAGGAAGCTTCACTTTCAGATGGTGGTGACCACTAGGGTGATTCAAAAGACCCCTAGTGCTGAGAAGGAACAATGGAGTGTTCAGCGCTGAGACATCTTTATCATGCCCTCCAAAGCTCAGTGTTTATTGCAGAAGTGGTGTGTGTGGGGGGGGGAGAGAATGAAAAAGACAAAGGAAGGGTTGGATTGCTTACAATCTTCCAGACACAAAATGGCCTTTATATTCATGACCTCACAGTGCTTGACACTACTTACACAAGACCTTCATAATAGGAGGAAAAAGATGATGACATCAAACTAGAAAAGAGACTGATTGGAAAGAAGAAGAGATTCAATAGAGTGTGGATTTGGGAGGGAGAAATGGGAAGTGGGAGGGAATTATCATAAATCTATACTTATGAAAGATGTCAATAAAAAGTTAAAAAGAACACAGAGGTAGGCAATAAATGACTATGAAAGTGACAAAGGAAGACAAATATGATTTGATTCTGATCCTATAGCCCCCTGTCTCTCACAATCACACAAGTTCTAATCAGCTGTTCAGCCTTGTAGGATATTTAAAGTAGGTGCAGCTACATGTTGGAAACTTCAGTTCACAACATGAAACCTAAATCATCTGCAGACCTAAGGGAATGTCAATAAAGTGTGGAAGGAGAATGAGAGAACATCTCTGATTGCCCTAGTCAGACAAGGAGCTAATATCTAGAATAGCTAAATAATTGCCAAAATTAAACACCTAAAAGCCGAATCCTCTAATCAATTAATATGCTAATGAGCTGAATGATAGTTCTCAAAAGAAGGTATATAAAAGTCTACTTGTTGTGGTCAGCTTTCTAGTTGCTGCACAGAAATAACCCAAACATAAGCTGCTTGTGGAGGAATGGGTTTATTTGGCTTATGGACTCGAGGGGAGAATCCATCCTGGCAGGGAAGATGATGGCATGAGCAGAGGGCTGGACATCACCTCTGCCACAACACTGCAAACAGTGGCAGGAAGGTGTGCCAAATACTGGCAAGAGGGAGCTGGCTTATAACTCCCATAAGCCGGCCCCAACAACACAGCTCTAGTGAGGTTCTAATTCCTGAATTGCCATCAGCTGAAGATCGATCTATCAGAATACATTCATTTGTTTGTGGGGATACCTGGATCAAACCATGACAGTCTGTCCCTGGCCCCCACAAACTAATAATCATACATGATGCAAATACAATGTGTTCAGCTCAACTCTTAAGTCCCCACAGCTTTCAATTGAGCCATAATACCAAAAATAAACCCGTAATGGCACAGAATATTCACACTGCAAAACATGAGACACAGCAAAAACAGATTGACCAATACAAGATTTAAAACAAACAGGGCACCATCAATCTCTAACTCCAAGTTCAATGATTCTAACCAATAACAGAAGTCTCTTGGAGATTCAATTCAGCCCCTCCAGCTCGGCTACTCACAGTTCAGGAAAATTTCATCTGGTGCTGGCAGCTCACCTTGGCACCCATCCATAGTCCTGGAATTCTTTGGGTCTCCATTGCAACCCATAGTTCCATCGGGCTTCATGCAGGCAACCTAGCACACCTGCTTCACATGCCGATGGCCATTTTTGAAAAACAAAACTGTGTTGCAAATCCAATGACCATCTTTCTAACCAGTCTCCATTCCACAAAACCAGGTGGGCTACCAACTTGTTAATCCAGGGGGGATCAAAGCATTCAGGCCCCTTACTTCAAAGAGTCCGCATTCTTCCTGTTGTTCCAGTGCAGACCAGCTGGCCCAATCTCAGTGGTTGTAATCTCTCAAACAATTGCAGGTGAAAGGGCAGCAGTTTCGACCCAAAGATCTTTCTTTCTGTGCCATCTCCATCTGCTCACACCAGTCCATCTTTACGTAAAACAACCCTGCAAAGGTTCTCAGAAAACAGGCAGGCAAAACACAGCAAGCCTCTCACACAAACTGCTTCTGGCACAGTCCTGATCAAGTTTTTTCTCACCCTCATAAGCCAAACCTCACAGTCCATAGTTCTTCCTGGGTTCAGGTCTTTTAATTCTGACCAGAATGATCCATCACGCTGTACTTACAGCACTGCAAGGCACCTCTTAGGACAAGGTTTCCAATCCGTCCATATTCCTCCTGCAGATCACTTCCAAAAACCCAAAGCCACAGAATCAGGGTTCTAGCAACAACAGATGACCCCACTCCTGGTACTAAAACTGTTGTGGTCAGCTTTCTAGTTGCTGCACAGAAAGAACCCAAACAAAAGCTTGTGGAGGAATGGGTTTATTTGGCTTATGGACTTGAGGGGAGACTCCATCCTGGCAGGGATGAGCAGAGGGGTGGACATCACCTCTGCCACAGCGTGGCAAACAGCGGCAGGAAGGTGTGCCAAACACTGGCAAGGGGAAGCTGGCTTATAACCCCATAAGCCCGCCCCCAACAACACAGCTCCATCGAGGTTGTAAAATCCAAATTGCCATCAGCTGAGGATCAATTACCCAGAACACATTCATTTGTTTATGGGGGACACTTGGATCAAACCATGACACTAATGAATACTTAAAACAGTTTTCTTAACATCATTAACTATTCAGGAAATGCAAATGACAACTGCTTTGAGATTCCATGTCATTCCAAACAGAATGGCTAACATCAAGAAATCAAATGGTAACAGATGTGGCTAGGATGTAAGAAAAGAAGAAGCCTTAGCAATTGTAAACTGGTACCACCACTGTGGAAATCACTACAAAGGCTCCTCAACAACCTAAAATAGAACTATCCATTCCTCTCTACCCATCCCGGACATACACATATGTCTCTAAGTCCCACTACACTAATACTTACACATCTATGCTTATTGCAATATTTATAATAACTACAGAATCAAACTAGCCTAGAAGTTCACCAGCAGAGGAATGAAAAGGAAAATGTGATGCATTTATGTAATGGAATTTCAGTCAGACTTAGGAAAGTGAAATCAAGATATTTGCAGTAAAATTGATATAACTGGAAATTATTCTACCAAAATAACCCAGACTCAGAAAGACAGACACTACATATTCTCTCATCTGTGAATCCCAGATTTTAATATTTATGTATACATTCATGTATATGTGTGTGTTTGTGCATATGTGTGCGTGCATGTGTGTGCACATGTGTGTGTGCATGTGCATGCATGTGCATGCGTGTGTGTAGTGTGTGCGCATGTGTGCGTGCGTGTTTGTGGTTTGCATGCACATGTGCGTGTGCGCATGTGCGTGTGTCCTTATGGTGTGTGTGCATGTGCATGCACTTGCACGTGTGCGTGTGTGCATGGTGTGTGCTCATGCATGTGTGTGTATGCATGCGTGGGTGCCTGTGTGTGTGTGTCGCGTGAGTGTGTGCATGCATGCGTGTGTGTGTGTTGTTCCCTCCTGGGCCTCAGGAGCTCCCTGGTGCCAGGAGCTCACCTTCACTGGCTGCAGTTGAACACAGGGGTCACACTCCGTGGCTCTTCTGTCCTTTCTTACTTGAACCTGAATATATTACTGAAGGTGAAGCTTGCTGTTTTTTGTGAGCCTGAAAGGTTCCCTGGTCTCTTTGCTCCCCTGGGAGACTGAGGTTACAGGCTCATGTGGTCACTCCTGCTGTTTTATATGGGCTCTGGAGATTCGAACCCAGGCAGTTTCAGGACACCCCCCCCAGGCCCTCATGGTTACACAAGAAGCACCCTCAACCCCTGACCATCTCCCCAGCCCTAAATTATTTCTCTCAGATAGTTTGTCACGGCCATGAGAAAAGTGACTAATAGACTTTGCTACTGATATTTTCACTTTGAAATATGGTTTTTGGTTTTGTTTGCGTTTTCCTGGTATTTCTTCTTACTGCTTAAGTTCTCATTCATCTTATCACTGTTATAATTGTTGTTGTTGTTGTTTTTCGAGGCAGGGTCTTGCTCTAGCCCAGGCTGATTTGGAATTCACTATGTAGTCTCAGGATGGCCTCAAAATCACAGTGATCCTCCTACCTCTGCTTCCCTAGTGCTGGGATTAAAGGTGTGCGCCACCACACCAGGCTTACTGATGCTTTCTTAATGTTGCCTACACACATTACTGCTTAAATTGTTTCCAGTTCCTTTTTTTTTCTTTATTATATATGATTAGATACCTTGGTGTCCCCAGTTCCCCAATTTCCCTCCTCCCTGTCCCCAATCATCTGGGTATCCTCCTCCATGGGCAAAACTGGATCAGTCCATGGGGTAGGGGGTTATGGATAGCCTAGGAGTCAACCCCGTTCCACCCCCATTTGTATGTTGCTACAAGGGGGCCATGTCTCTGGATATTCTCCCCCACCATGGCTCTTACAATCTTTCCGCCCCCTCTTCTGCTCAGTTCCCTGAGTCATGGTGGGTGAGTATTAAGGCTGCTTTATTGTTGAGAACTTAGGGAGTCTCTGTACTTGAAAATCGTTGGTGTCTGTCTGTCTGATCCCGTGCTGACTGATTGGCTATGGATATAAGTCTCTTGCTGATCCCACCACTCTCTGCGGGGTTCCATATGGATTTTGCTAAATTGGTCGAATTGTTACTAGTTTTCATTTTTTTCTTCATGCTTCTGAAAAGTCCTGTTTCTTAGCAGGGAGCCAGTGGTACAATGGATAAAAGTTCTTTGTCTCATCTGGTCCTTTAATGATGTGGTCTCTTCTTCAACTCTCATAATCACATGGATGTCTATAAAATGGCTTTAAGATACAGCTCAAATACATTGTACAACTTAAGCAAAATTCTTCCTACTTCTTTTCAGCCCAAAATAATGAGAAGCCCAGGGAACTTTCATGTGACCTGTTCCTCCCCTCTCTTCCCCTGGCCCAGGCCATTGGAGATTTCATTGTCTCCTTTCTCAGGTTCTACATTTTGCTTCAGTAGTTTATATAACCTTTCATCCCATAATATTGGTAGGATATTAGAATTTTCTTCACATCTTTACCTTTCAATCGGATTCCAAACCATTTATATCTGATAGTTGACTCTTATAATATTCTTCTTCTGAATAAAAATATTTGCAACCTATGAAAGCTTTTTAGTTCAGACCAGAAGTAGATAAGTTTGTTTCATTCAGATCTCATGTTACAATTAGCTTTCTTTTTTAAAACATTTTAAAATAGGAGATGTGGTATCACAGGAGGTCCTGGATTTGATCCAAACCATGGCAAATAAGTGAAAACATTTTTCTCACAGTACACTCAAATTGTATTATGTAATTGGTATTTATCACCACCTGCTTGGCATTTAGTCTAGGAATTTCCTTTGTTTGCTGACTCACTGTACAAAATGTTTGCTCACTCTCATATAGAACGCAGCTTCATGAGGACAGAAATTTGTTTCTGTAATGTTCATTGCTGAGTCACAATCTCCCCCACAGTCCCTGAACCTAATGGGAGCTCTCAGCACATTTTATTTAGAGTTAGTCAAGTAATTGAGTGATTTGTAAAAAGGACATACATTTTTCTTCATTTTGTTTGACATGCTTTCCAAATGTTTCTGGAAATAAGCTATTGTTCCTACCATTGAAAGAAATTTAAAGGTTTGTTTGGTACATGTTGGTGAGAGTCATGGGAATAATCCCAAAGGAACTTTTACAGAGACACAGAGAAGCGATGCTGGATTTGCAGTGAGCAGTATTTTCTTTTCCTTTTACTCAGGATGTCCTTCCCCCAAATATTCCTACAGGTCACTCTCTTATGTCATTCTGGCTTCTGTTCTTGTCGCCTGTTCAGAGAATATTCCATTGACCCAGAAGCACTTCTCTGCTCAGTCTCTGTAGCCCTGCCCTGGTGTGTATTTAACAATAGCATTTGCCTCTGCTTAAGACAATCCGTAGCCATTCCTTATTGACTTCCTTTCCCATATTCAGTGATGCCTCAATAATTACTTGAATCGGTTCATTGATAGTTGAAGTCAGAAAAACTATAATGAGGGCTGGAGAGATGGCTCAACGGTTAAGGCACTTGCCTCCAGTGCTTAAGGCCCCGGGTTCAATTCCCCAAGACCCACATAAGCCAGACCCACAAGGTGGTGGCCCTGGTGCGCTCTCTCTCTCTCTCTCTCTCTCTCTCTCTCTCTCTCTCTCTCTCTCTCTCTCTCTCCTTGAAATGAATAAATAAAATATTTTTAAAAAAGAAAAACTATAATGAACAAGCTTAATTGCTCCCAATTTTCTGAATAATTTGTTTATTCTTTGTAAATAGCATGGTTTCAAAATTATGTTTTCTGGGTTTTTTTCCAAAATAAAAACTAAAATTTTTTGAGGATACTCTTGAAAAACTGAGCTTCAATATTAGAACACCTAAAACTTTTGTATTTTCAAGCATGTCACGTCTTTGAATCCAGCACATTGGAGGCAGAGGTAGAAGGATTGCCATGAGTTCAAGGTCACCCTGAGACTACATAGTGAATTCCAGGTCAGCCTGAGCTAGAGTGAGATCCTATCTCAAAAAAACAAAAGCAAAAAAAGTTTTGCATTTTCAAGTACATTGTTTATGTTTTGTACTTAATATTTTCAATAAAATTACTTGTGCAAAACATGACATTATTTCATGTTTACATCTTTATAAAAAGTTTTTCCATTTCCATAATATAGACACACATATTTTGTCACACTATGTCATGAACAAAAATGGTTTTTCAGGCGTCATTCATTTTTTAGACTATCTTCGTAAGTGTTATAACCATTTAGTATAATTTGGAAAAATTTATTTCTCTTTAAATGCACCTTTAACTTTGTTTCAGGTGGTAACAAGTGAAATCACAAATTTGTCTGCTATTTATAATTCCTATACTTTGTTTTGAATATGAAATGTCCCCAATACTCTCGGGATTGTGACCACTTGGTGTCCTTAGGTAGTGGTGCCCATATGGGAAGAGCTGGACCTTTGGGACAAGCGGCCTACGTAGAGAAAGTGAATCCACTAGGAAAAAGGCTTTATGGGTTATAGATGCTGCTGGTGTTGACCTGAGGGCTGCTTTCTCCTTCACCACTATGTGAGAAATGCCAGGTACAACCCCCTGCTTCCACACACTGAACCACTCTGCCATGCTTTCCTGCTAACATAGACTGTCTACCCCTGAAACCGTGAACCAAAATTAACCCTTCCTCCTTTTTTTTTATAATTGATTTATTTATTTGGAAGCAGAGAGAGAAGAGAGACAAATAGGGAGAGAGAATGGGCAAACCAGGGCCTCTGGCAGCTGCAAAAGAACTCCAGATGTATGCCAGATGTATGCGACACTTTGGAATGGAGAAGGGCAAATGCCTTAAATACTGACCCATCTCTCCAGCCCAATCCTCCTTTAAGTTGCTTTCTTTAAAATAGTACTAACAAGAACATTTTAAAGTATATCTTAAGCTAAATACGTGAATATTATTAAAACCACACATACTTAGTGCAATGGGATTTGAGAAGGAAGGATACCAAGTAGAGTCAATGAGTCATCACAACAGATTCACACCAGCGCAACAAAGCTCTCTGAGTCCCGTTTACTCATGAGAAGAACCAGGGGATGAAATCCATGGTCTCACTGTTGTCACTGTCCTTTGAGTCTTGTTTTATCCTCAGTGATGACTACAACTAACAAGATTTTCCAGGAACCACGAAAGATTATTTCCTGGCACCCCAACTCATATGTGAGTAAGTACATGACTACAGGGCCCTCTCTCAACCCCGAAACACTAGACTCTGAGAAAACAAGGTTTTTTTTTTAAGTCTTAAATATATATTTATTGTCCATAATGAGTTACATTATTCAGTGGGCAAACAATGAGTTGTGATCCCCAATTCCCCAATGTCCCCCTCCCCATCCCCAATCAGCTGGATATCCTCCTCCGTGGACCATATGGATCAGTCCTGAAAACAAGGGTTTTATTATGGAATTCCAACAGGGTCAATTAACTAACAAGAAGTATATATAAAATAAAACTAAAACTTGAAAAAGTGACTACCCCTAACACATAAATCGTTTCTTTGGAACTCTTATTTTACTTTTGGAGTGATTGGACTATCTAGAGGGCCTCTCTCCATTTTGTCCATTTTGTCCCTCCATGTAAGGAGGAGCTCATTTCAGTAAAGCATTCCCAAGGGCAACCAGGAGATGACACTCCACAGGCCATCTGCCCTGGCAGGAGAATTGAAACTCTCCTGTCTGTCCAGAACTGATCGACAGCGCCCTCTGCTGTCCACAGCCTAGCACTCTACCTTGATAGGCCCAGGTGGACTAACCCAGGGTTGGGTACCACCTTGGGGTCTTCCTCTTGCAAACCTAAATCTGACACTGCAAAGGCTGTGGTCTTCCTTTCCCTCCCTCTCTTTTTCCACATGGCTCTTGGTGCTGTGTGGTTGTTTGTCTCTTACCTTGTGCTGCTTGGATCCCCGTGAGTAGTTTAATCCCTATTGGGTAGGGGTAGGAGAGAGCACAGCACTGTCTCGTAATCTAAACCTGTCGCTTACTTCTGTTTTATAGTTTGAAGTAAATTCTCACTTTAATTAAATGTATAATTTTCCTCTGGCCTCTGAATCTGCCATGCATGTAACTCTTATACTCCAGATCTAACAAGTGGATGCCTTCACTAACTCTAGGTCTGTTATCAGTTCTCCCTCCTTCAGATGGTTCACCTGGCTTTCTTGGTCTCTGCTTTGAAGCTCTCAGTTTGCTCTCTTAACTCTCTCCCCTCCCCCCCACACACAGGAAAGCACATGACAGATGCTCTGTGTGCTCCAAGTCTCCCCACATACACACCTAAACTCTTATTTTCCATGTGTTTGCGGATCTACTCTAATCTCTCTTTAAAAGCTTCAGTTTCTCTTAAATCATGAACTACTTTCCATGTGCTTGCAGGCTTATTCCAGTTTTTCCACAAACCTTCAATTTTTCTTAAATATTCCCTGTAAACTATACTGTGTTTTTCATAGGACAGCATACTCTATCCTTCCTTGCTAGATCCTAATCCCCTTAAATAAACCCCAAAATTTGTGATTTTCCCCTACATAAACTTAATCCTTCATAATGTATCCTTCTTGAGTTTATCTTTATTATTTTTTTTTATTTTGGTTTTTCAAGGTAGGGTCTCTCTCTAGTCTAGGCTGACCTGGAATTCACTATGTAGTCTCAGTGTGGCCTCGAACTCCTGGTGATTCCTCTACTTCTGCCTCTGAGTGTTGAGATTAAAGGTGTGCACCACCACTCTCGGCCAGTCATTAATTCTTTTTTGTTTGTTTTTTTCATATTTATTGTCATTAATTAGATACATTGTATGAGCCAGTACAAAGATAGTATCCCCATTTCCCTCCTCCCTGTTCCCACAACGCTGGGGGCCCTCCTCAGTGGGCTTGCTGGACCGGTCCATGGGACAGGGAGTTATGGATTGTATGAGAAGTAGCTGGTTTTTTTCTCCCCCACCATGGCTCTTACAATCTTTCTGACGCCTCTTCAGTTCAGATCCCTGAGTAACGGTGGGTGAGTTTTAGGTCTGCTTTACTGTTGACATCTTAAGAGTCTCTGGATTTCTGCTTTGGATTGTGTTGGGTATCCTCCGTGTCTGCCTTCAATATCCTTTCCCAGGTTATCTGATTTTCTGTGGAGGGAGGGCTCTTGCTCATCTCGCCTCTTCTTTCTTAAAGGAAGGATAGAACCCAAACTTGGAGTTCATAAATCTGAAGGACCCCTCCTGAAGCCCCAAATTGTGCATCATTAAGATACAGGGATATGCTGCACTGTGATTTTTCAAAGAAGGTATGATATTTCAAAAACACCTCCCAAATATTGCAGAGTTATTCCAGAAACAATAATATTTAGATCACACTATTGTTCCTTTCCTGTTTATGTACTATGTAAATTTATTATTATCACATACATATTTCTATGAAGATATAGCTTCCTATAAGGTACATGATAATTAATTTTATACTAATGTATAAAAGTTCTAGTTAATTTCTTTTATGATTAAATTCTTATGAAAGAATATTGAAAGGCCCCACATAACTTTGGAAACCTTCTTACCTATTGAACCTGAGTGTCCCTATATTCTAGTTAGAAAAATCGCCATTCATTTCTGGACTTAACTTCCATTCACCTATGCATTGCTGGGGAAATAATGCCATTGAAGATTTAAAAACTCATCAATAGAGAAAATGGAAGGAAATACTTGATGTGAATGTAGTCCTGAGAAATCTGGTCTCCTGGTTAGATGATTGTTAGGCAGTGATGGGCCTGCAGCTTTCATTACATTGCTGCATTTTTTGACCAAGTTGAAGAGACATTTCAGATCCATGTTATAGAAACTTAATTTATCCAAGTTTATGTTGCTAAGAGTAATAATAATGCAAATTATGTAACAGAGAGGTCCATATGGAGCTGGCTAGTCAGGACAAACCAAACCCTTGAGGATTTCTTCTCCTTCATTTGTGCACATACCTATCTCTCTCACTCCCAGGAAGGCTATCTGGATTTTCCATCAACACTGACACTCACATAATTTCTTATTTTCAGCAAGGCCATCAGAAAAAAAAACAGGTCACATTTGAAGTACATACATATATAGATGAAGCCCTGGGATTCTGCCCTTTGGGGCAACATGGAAGCTGCACACGGAGAATTTAATAAGGGAGTGATGAGCATCATGTAGCTCCATCTCCACCTCCACCACTAATTCAGACACTCTGTGGATGAAGGACACATCTTCAAAACAACACCCAGAAGAAAGGAGTGACAGGAATTATAAAACACACTGAGGCAATCTCACCCCTGTTTTTCCACAGTCACTTGCTGAGGGTTGCATTGTATTGCCAAGCAGTTCCAACTCCAAAATGCATCTGAAGCCTTGGAGTAGGTCAGGTAGAACAGATGGTCACTGCTACTCTAACATTTTATTCTGCAAGCAGTTTTTGTTCTTTTTATCTTAGTCCCTTTGTTATCACATCCTCGGAGGGATGATGGCTCTCTGTAACTACTTAAAGGGTTTCTGTGCAGACCTGGTTGTGAAGAGTCTAAAAACAATACGAATTGATGTTGTTGCCTTAGAGTTGTGACCAGGGAATCAGTGCTGGTAAGAAAGATTTCAGAGAAGAGCCACTGCAGATGGGAACAGCTGTTGGGAACCTGTGCCAGGAGCTCTGGCCAAGAGCCATCACCAAAAGGAACTGCTGGGAATCCACTTTGAAAGCTAAAAGAACTGCTCATGATCTCCGCCTTCTTGTCTGCATCATCACTGGGACCACAGAGGTCCAACGTGAAAGAACGAAATCTGTTTCTGGATAGTACACATCTATGTCTGTAGCATTGTGATCTACATCACCATCTGTACCAGCATTGATTAGATAGATAGATAGATAGATAGATAGATAGATAGATAGATAGATAGATAGATAGATAGATAGATATAATACTACCAGGATGTCACGGATATCTATTAATTCACTACACAGGATCAAATCAAAGTCCCTTTTCTCACTCATTCAGTTTATATTTTGTATTCATGTTCTGCAAAAGCTGAGATAACAAAACAGTTTTCACTTTCTGACGTGATAAGTACTGGGCAGAGGGAGAGTTGTGTAAACATATGTTTAGAATATTGTGCAACCGAAATGGCCACAGAATGTTGTCTTGGATAGCACAAGAGAAGGGAGGTTGTCTCTGCCTGGATTTAACCAAAGATCTCACGTTTCAACTGGATTTTACAGGCTGGAAGACCTAAAAATTTTTTATTCCAACAAGAGTACAAGCCCTGAAAATATAAAACCAAAAAACACGGTGTCATATTCCAACATTATCAAGATATGGAGCAGGGAAAGTAGTTCATGTATGTTATACTAAAGAAATAAGAAGATTAATTGGCTCTTATGACTAAATAGTTTAAGTATCAAGTAAATATTGTGAAAAACTTGTTTACTAGATTAAAATATGTTGCAATATGCTTAATCTATACTTTATAATGCATACAGTTCCATGTCAAATTTAGTAGGCTCTATTCCTACATTATATGAATTAAAATTAGCAAAATAATAAAAATACTGAAACAAATTAAACTGATACTTTACCTTTTTCTTCTTCAACTAATTTTTGATTTAGAATTTTAACAACTTTATTTTCAGAAGTTTGTTTGAAGTGGAAATTACACAATAAATTACTCTGAAACTTAAGGAGGAATAATTTTGTTCCCCCAAACATTTTTATAATTCATGAAATGATGTTAAATGCATTCTATTATTTCAAAACTTCTAAAGAAAATAGGGAAACTAAAATCAGCAAACATTGTTAGTGAGTCAAAAATCTACATAAACATCAGATAACCAAATGCCAATCCATTCTCTACCAAAACTAGTGCATCTTCAACAGCTTTCTCAGTAACCTATTAATTTCATCCAGATAAAGAACTCTGTTACTTCCTCCCAAATACTGAAGAATCTGCAAAGAAAGGTTGACATCACCCTGCTGTGTGCTTCTTCTAACACGCAATAAAATTAGACATATTTTTTATTAAGTAGCTGATAAAAGAAAAACAGATGGGATCTCTGTGCCAATTATCTACTTAATAGTTTATAAAATTAGCTGAGCATGGTGATTCATGCATGTAATCCCAGCATTTATGAGGCAAAGCAGGAGGATTGCAGCAAGCTCAAAGCCAGCTTGGGATACATGTGAATTTCAGGGTAGCCTCATCTACACAGTGGGACTCTGTCTTGAAAAGAAAAGTATTTTACAGCATGGCAGAGGAGAGAGAGAGAGAGAGAGAGAGAGAGAGAGAGAGAGAGAGAGAGAGAGAGAGAGAGAGAGAGAGAGAGAGAGAGAGAGAGAGAGAGAGAGATTAACCATAAAGGAAGGAGTCACTTTTTTTTCTAATCGAACCTCTGAAATGATGTCACTCACATATGGTAGTGGCCACACAAACCATCCCTGACACAGTATGGGAAGAGAATATAGAGAATATATTGGCTATGAATTCTCAAGGTGTGGGATGATTGGTTACCACAGTTAAAAGACCAGTGGAATGTTGTAACTTGAGAGGCCCAGACATGAGCTCCTTTGGAATACGGAATCTGAAGTCCCATTTTAGACAAGTGAATGTCTGCACTTTCAGTTCTCCTCCCAGTGATCAACACACACACTGAAGGCAAGGAAGCCTGCCATCTGGAGGCAACTTTGACAACCTTCTCTGCAAGAAGCGTCATTGTTCCTTTGACCCAGCCATTTAAAGCCTGACCACCAAATCAGTACTGGCATTAGGAAAGAAAACATCATAATAAAGGTATTTGATACCATAATATTCTTGACATTTCTCGTAAAGACATTTATCGCACACTTTGTCATAATCTTATTCAAATCTCAGTTTGAAAAATGGAAAATTTGCACAAAATTTTATATATTCAGTTATATGCTGTCATAGCCAGCCACATGCCACTGGGATGAACCTCCAAACCAGGCACAGTTATGGGAGTAAGAGATTTATTGAAGTTACAGATCCAGGAGAAGTTCCATAATGGTGAAAGAAACTGGACCCCTTTTATATGCAGAGAGAGAGAGAGAGAGAGAGAGAGAGAGAGAAAGAGAGAGAGAGGCCATCACCAACACCACACACACACCAGCAATCAGGTGGGGGAGGGAAGAGAAGAGATTCCCTTCTCCTACAGCTTCCTTATCCTGTTACATCCTGCCCCATACTGAGAGGGCCACCCACTCTGGAGGAGGGATCTCCTCCTTTAGTTAATCCTTCCTGTAAGCAACCTCAGAGTCTCACCCAATATTACTGTGGATCACTAAACACGTCAAGTTGACAACAAAACTTAACCATCACAAATGCATTGCTTGTTAGTGACTAAGTGCTAGACATTCTTCCATCTAAATAACAAGGCAATAAAAGGGCAGTAATTAAGAATGCTTTTTGACAAGAGTATATATCCTGTATCTACCTGAAAGAAAGCAAAATTTTTGTCTTACAGGATAAAAGCAGAAACCTTTAGTGAGGATTGTCTTTGGAAAAAGCTTCATAAATTACTTGGCATGCATAGAAAATGTGTGTATTATGACCATAGAGTATATATTCTTATACTATGGGTCCTAGTTTCCTTTAGAACTAATGAACTCTGCTACTGTTACATTAAAGTAGCTATAGAATGTATGGCAAGGAATCAACTTCTTTTATGAAAAACAGTCACTTAATGGTTAGGACATAGTTTTCCAACCACTGCTATAGAGAACTCAGAAAATCCTATGTAATACATCCCTTGGAAGAGCATACAAACTTGGAAACATTCTCTTTTTATGGGAAAAAAGTGACTGGTAAATTATACTTAAAGTAATGTTCACTATCATTTTTTTTTTCGTGTGTATGTCATGGAGATCAATGAGAGTCATTTACTCTTTGATTTAAACCCTTTGAAGTTGGGGATCTTGTTTTTTCTTTGTTCACATGCCTGGCTAAAATGTTAGGCAATACTTTGTCTGTATATGCCTATTAGAGAAAAAGATAGTAAATGGCTTTCATTATCAGCTCAAGATTCAAAGGCATTCCTTTCCATTACTAAGATGCCCATGACCTATTTTATCACTGTTGGTCTAAGGATTCCTAATTACAAAGGGAAAAAAAATCATTCCTGTGGTCTAGAACTCTCTTCTTTATCCAGTGAATAAAAAATGTTGTAAATGAATATGTTTATTCAGAGATATTGAAATAGAGAACTGAAGACACATGGTTTCCACTCTCTGGCTTTATTTAGTCTGTTGGTGCTTTGAAATTTTTATTGTACTTTAATTTTTTTTAAATACACTATTGTCCAGGGATATAAGCCATTCTCAAAATTGTCAGGTTCTGAAACAAATATGACAACATTCACTTTTTGGAGTCCAATAAGGAATCTAATAACTAGATGGTACCATTTTTCTCAGTGATAAGCATAATATGTTTACTATAGATAATGAGGGGGAGAAAAACAAGAGGGAATAGGCTGAAGGAGAAAATGGTATAAAGCTGGTGAGTGCTAAATTCCTTGAAAAAGGCATAATATGTGCTTTAAAGATCCCACAGACTCAAACTTGGCTGATCTTGTAGATCAAGAGTCAAAATTACCTTGAGTTATTTATTACACATTAAATTTTGTAGCTGAACTAATAGCCACACAACAAATCAATGGCTCAGAATGTACCATGAGGCTTATCAGACCTCTTGCCTCCACTAAGTCTCTACTAATACTGACACCCATTGAAGCAAGACTCTAGCCCATCTTCATGATGTTTCCCCGAATGTAATCCATACATGTATAGCTTCCTTTTGTTATGTAACCTATTCTATGGTGAAACTTGTCATTCAGTAGAACTTCCGTATTTGTGGGCCAGGGATATTTGTTTCAGTATTAACTATATTCTTCTTTCTTTAAAGGAGAGTTATTGGATTAAACATTGTGATGATTTGAATGTGAAATGTTTCCACAGACAGTCTTGTGTGTGTGATTGAGCCTCATATTTAAACTCTAGCTGGTAGTCTTGGGTGGGGGTACCTTGTTAGAGGAGCTATATCACTGCGAGTGGGCCTTGAGGTTTATTAGTTCAGCCCCAATGGGTGTTCAGAGTTCAGCTCACTCTTGCTTCTTCCTCCCCAGTGATGTGAGAAGATGCGGCACATGGCTCTCAGCTCTTACCATGCTCTCTCTGTCCTGATGAAGCATCCTCCTCAAATCTGTAAGCCAGAAGTAAACCCTCTACTTCCATAAACTGCTTCTGGGTGGGTGTCTTTTTTCCCCTACAATAAGAAAGTAATGGTTGAAAATATAAATAATAATCTTACATATATACCCTCTTCACTTTGCCTATTTATGTTTAATCCAGTGGTCAAACAGAGCTTTCTGTTATCCTGAGGTCTGGATAGTTTTAGACAAACTATCCATAGCTCCTGAAAGTCCAAAACCTTCTATAAGTTCCTCTATAACACCTGGGAGTATTTTAACATTCCTATTATCATCTCTGATTCCCACATTCTGTTTCTCTTCATCATTTCCCATCTGATTTTACTGACCTTATATGAAACTTTGGTCTTTCCTTGATTATTTATAATTATCAACTTGATCTACAGGAGCCCAAATAATGACTTTTTAACCAATCACTTTTATCAGGAATTTGGATGTCTGAGAAGAGCCTGTAGCTATGCTGTAGCAATAAACAACTCCACTGTCAACATCAGGTAGCTCCATTCCTGGAATGTCTTTCAGTCATCTCCTCAGAATATTCCATCAGTCTCTGCCAAGTCCTTAGTGTCAATGCAAAATAGCAGCTCGCTTCTTTGTCTCATAACTAGCCATGTCTCCTTCCTCCAGCTCAACTCAAGCCAAGCAGGAAAAAAATGTAGAATTCGAATCACTGAAGGTCTCTAACCTTAACCGTGGGTGTGTGAGATATTTCATAACTGAGGAATCTCCCTGTGACATTGATGAAGTATTCTCTAGCTATCTTCAATTACTCCTCTGGATTGTGTTCTCCTGAAGTCCAAAGAGAGTTCTAACATGTTTTAAATTGAGATTCCATTGCCCCTCTCTATAAATGTATTCTTACACTCTTTATATTTGGTTATATAAATCCATCCTTGGCTTAATATCACTAGATAGAAATACAGATAATTTTCAAATCTCAGTCCTCTAATTTATTAGTAATAGGAGGCTTCAGTCTAATGCAGATGCTCTCTTCATAAAATATATCTAAGGGAGATGGAACAGTTCCTTTTGGTCCATCCCTTTGTACAATATTTCTCAAAAAAACATTTTCCATGCATCTAAATATAAAATATTATGTTCATATGTATTATATTTATGATGGTGTTTTATGTGTTTCTAATAGTTACCTTTAGTCCTATGTTAGTGATTGAAATTTCCAATTATTTACTGTTAAAAGTATTTTTCACTATAACAAAGTTGCTCCTATATTTGCTTCCTTGTGAACATGCACAAGTGTTTTGTCAGATGGTAGATATCTAGAAAAAAGAATTTTCAAATTGTAGGTTGGTGTATGTGAAACTTTGAAGGACTTTTGCCAAATGTTCTTTCATGTCCTATATAAATTTGTCCCATCCCCAATGGTGTATACAGATCTCTTTTCTTTATCAAACTTCTTCCAAAATCTTCATTAACATTTTAAATAGTTTACCAAACACCTCTCAAACGGATTGTATCTGACTGCTATGGAAATTTTCAGAACACTCACTTGTAACCAATCTTCTTGCTTTAGAAATTATAGGATTTCTTGAAATTGTAACTGTGTTAGGCACTTGTTACTCTAGACTCTGGCATATGTCACAGTAGGAACACGGCAAAGTCTAAGATATCAATCGAAGATGGGAGAGTAAAGGATATACATAAGAATAATCTGCAGCTAAGTTATCCTAGAACTCACATCTAACAACGGGCCATACCTTATACACATGGAGACCCTGAAATTTACAAAAAGCCTTTATAGAGCCATATAGGTGGGGAGATAGCATTGTCTGAAATTAATCATTTCTAACATGTTATGAAAGATTGGCAAGTAAGTACATCCATAATAAACTAGTGATGGAAGAACAGAAACAACTCTGATTTCTCTTTTGAATACATGTCCTTTATTTTTACTTCAAAACTTGTATGGAAGACCGGCTTCACTCTTTCCTTGGTTTCTCTAAGAGGGTATATATCAATCATGTCTATAGCTTTATCATTTCTAGAATTTCATGGTTTTTTTCCTGTATTTATATGCTGGCTTCCCTGGAAAGTAAGTTCTCACACTATCAACCCCATCATATCATTAGAAATATGCTTCATAAAGTTCCCAAGAAGTAGTTACCCTGGTCTAACCAACCCATAGAAACTTTAACTGATAGTCATCACAAGAAGGCTAAGTGGGTCTTCACAAACTTCAAAAGTCACCAATTCAAATGACCCCATCTTTGCCAACCACTGATGAAGTATCTGTTGACAAAAGGGACCAGACAGGTAGTATCCTTCATGACTACAGAAGGAGGAGCATGCAGTTGGCCAATCACTGTCATCATGCCAAATATTTCCTCTTTATGCTAATAGGTTTTGGATGTCAAATACGGTGGGTAGGAGAAACATCAGACACTTAGGAAAAAAATGTCTGCATCTAACAGAAGAGGGCTGTAGCGTCAGCCACACTCTGCTGGTATGAGTCTCCAAACCAGGAACAGTTTATGGGAGGAAAGGATTTATTCAAGCTACAGATCCAGGGGAAGTCCCATAAAAGTGAAAGAGGCTGCCCCTCTTTCACAGGTCCAAGCAGAGAGAAAAACCCATCACCAACACCACACACACAACAGCAAGCAGGCAGGAGAGTCAAAGAGAATTTCTTCTCCTTTATATAGGCTTAGGGTTGGGTCTTGCAACCCTATCCTAGACTTAACGGCTTCCTGAGTCTCTGGAATTTCCTTCCTGCACTGCCCACACAGGAAAGGATGTTTTAGCTACTTTGAGCTTTCTTTTTTTTTTTTGTTTTTTAAGGTAGGGTCTCACTCTAGCCCAGACTGACCTGGAATTCACTAGGTAGTCTCAGGGTGGCCTTGAACTCAAGGCACTTCTCCTACCTCTGCCTCCCAAGGGCTGGGATTAAAGGCGTGCACCACCACGCCCGGCTCTTCCTTTGAGCTTTCTTACATCCTGCCCCCTATTGAGAGGCTTCCTTCCTGTGAACATCCTCAGAGACCTAACCAAGATTACTTGAAAGGTCAAGTTGACAACAAAACTTAACCATCACAAGGGCCAAGAAGGTAACTTGCCTTTCAACATGTTTTGTTATCAAACAACATGGAATTGATCAGATGAAGTTCTAAATTAGAGCATTAATCAGCTTTTATGTGCAAATCCTCCTAGGAGTGGGTCTCAGAGGAGACAGTTAGAGAACTCTGGGCTCCTGGTGCTGATAAGACAATTTGTGTCTACACAGTCTCAAGATGTATTCACTGAGCCTATGAGAATGCACCATTGTTAGCACTTGTACCCTGTCAACAAATGATGAGAAAGTTGTCATCCTTGATGAAAAATGACAGAGCAGACAGTGAGGATGAAAAATAAATGGTGTCTATAACTACATTTTGGACATTCAAGACTGCTTTATCTCCTTTGATAACAATGTACATCAAAGCTTCATGACATTTAGTAAGTGGATCTTCCTCCATGTCTCAGCAAATGTGGGCCAGCCTTGACTCCATTTCTTTTGTTTTTTCTAGCAGGCAAATCAATAAGAGAAGGTTCCCATACTGATATTCTCTTCAATCAGTAAGGTGAATTTAACATAATGACTCTGTACTTACCCAATAACCACAGAACCAAAAATAACTTTTCAAAAAGCCTTATGCGGGCTGGAGAGATGGCTCAGCGGTTAAGGCACTTGCCTCCAGTGCCTGAGACCCCTGTTCAATTCCCCAGGACCCACATAAGCCAGACCCACAAGGTGATGGCTCTGGTGCGCTCTCTCTCTCTCTCTCTCTCTCTCTCTCTCTCTCTCTCTCTCTCAGCTTGAAAATGAATAAATAAAATATAAAAAAAAAAGCCTTATGCTTGAAGAGAATGTCAAAGAAACAAAATTTAAAAGTCATTTGAAGATGATAGAGAACATGGCTGACTTGTTCATAAGTAGTACAAGTACTGACTTTTGAGATGCATGTATAAATCATATTTTACTATAACATTGCACTGAAGAAAACGCTATAACTAGACAGAGAAAATCATAAAGGAAAGAAGTGAGAAGGAAGAGAAACAGTCATTAATTTCAGTACTGGTAGTAACTTCATTAGGAAGAAGTTATAATGAATTACAAAGCAAGCATATTCATCAACAGAAAAGGAATTCAATCACACATGTTGTCACCTGATAAAACGAGGGGGCTAAATGCTAAGAGTTCTAAACAAACTCTTTATTATGACAGAAACCTTTTACTAAGAACCTGTGCTCAATAAAATTTACATTTTCATAGGTTGTTATGACTATTTCCTTTTTTTTCTAGGTCAAAACTAAAGCCCATTGTTAAGCAACATTCTCAAGAAAGGAAAAGTAGTAAAGTATACTAAGAGAATTTTATAAAGACTTATCTGATTTCAAATTCCATTTGATTCCTGGAATAACACGCAGCCTTCTCACAGTAACTCACTAGAGAATTCACCAACAACACAAGAGGTAAAAGGAATCACTGCCAAGCAACCAAAGGGGAAAGGAAGCAGGAAGACCCTCAGGTATGACCATCAGTGTTCACCATCAGGGGTGTACTATCTTTACTGAGGCACACTCAGCAGTTGATGTTTATGTAGATAACCCCATACCTTAAGTATGAGGTTAATATTATATTCTCCAAGATTTATGGTATAAGTTATAAGATGTAGTTCTAAATTTCTTATAGATTTTCTTCAATTTCACACCATACTTCCCTAAGGCATGTAGATTTATGCGTCTTCTTATCTTTTCTCTAGTTATGTGAGATTTTTGAAGTTCAGGAAGGGATTAGATGTTCAAAAAGATACAGGAGATCTCAGGCCTTTGGGTCCTTGTCCTAATTAACAGATCATTGAAAATGAGAACTCAGGGATGGGCAAAATATGTTTCATGAGATTTATTTTAGGGAGAGTTAGGATCCATAAGGAAGTCAAGCAGAAAGCCCAAGCCTAAAGCAATTCTCCCCCTGCCCTAGCCAGGAATGGAATTGGAGATGAAGAAAATCTCCCTCACACACAGGAAAGTCTACAGACACACACACACACACACACACACACACACACACACACACACACACACACATGCACAAACACACGGAAAAGTACATGAACAAAAAAATTTCCTCGCCCCCCCCCAACTAGACTGTGAAAGAGGAAAGTAGGCTGAGAGTAACCCCCATCACATAAGGAAAAAAAATGCTTATAGAAAGGGCCTGAGCCAACAACACATAAGTTTCCAAGAGAGAGCCACTCACATGGTTAGGCTCATTTATATGGGTCGAACATTCAATCAGAATGAACTTCATCATCAGACTCAGGTGTGAAACAAACCTGACTGGTTGGTGTATTGAAGAAGCTGACTCAGGAAGGGCCAACCAACAGGTGCGTTAAGCCCAGGAAAACTTGAAGAAGAAGCAGGACGCTATTGCTAAGAAAAAAAAATGATGCTTTCAGCCATCTTGGACAAACCTGGGTCACACTCTTGCGAGTCCTGCCAAGACAGGCAAGGTGGCATGTCCTTGGGCTCTTTCCCTGGCTGACTTCCTATACGAAAGCTACCACGATCCTATTTGCTGTCATTTGCCCCTACTGAGAAAAAACTGTAACTGCTCTAAGGGAAATGGAGTGATGACTGCTTTAACTTTTTCAAGCTAAACAGGTGGCTAGAACATAACAGTTAGCGCTCCCCAGCAAATAGCCTTTCAACATGACTTTAAACATAGAGGTCATCTCAGTATATGGGGAGTCCCTTTAGTTCTTTTAAGGACAAAAGTCACACAATAACTGAAATTAAATTATTTCATTTTAAAAACTTAAATGATAAGCCCAGTGATGACCCTTTGGCAGAGTTATCATGAACAAGACAGGATGCTGACTATCTTAAAAGTTATAGTGTTCTTAGATAATATTATGATGGAAAACTTAGAAACCTTAATCTTAAGACTTTGTTTCCCCAGTAGTTAAAAGTTTGACAGATAGGAGAACATACATAGTTAACTTGTCAAAGCATTTTAATGCCAGCATTATAACTTTTATCATAAGCAAATTAACATCGGTATATACTGATATTTTAATTTTGACCTATTGAGGCGTGGTGATAAAAATTTATAACCAGAATGACACAACCTCCTATAACAAATTAGGATTACCTATTTTAACCTAGTATAAGTTTTAGGCAAGTCTAGTGGTTGTCTGTTGTACTTTAAAGAGCTTGTAACTTGACTGAGCCTCTTCAAGTCTCAGTTTACCTATTTTATTCTTCTTTCTAGCAAAAGTCATATTTTAGCAAGGAATAAGGGGCCA
The DNA here is from genome assembly GCA_004024765.1 of Zapus hudsonius. Lineage (NCBI taxonomy): Eukaryota > Metazoa > Chordata > Mammalia > Rodentia > Dipodidae > Zapus > Zapus hudsonius. The sequence goes on from PVHP010004320.1 coordinate 48,394, forward strand.
TCAACGATATGACATACAGATGCCGTTAAGTAACTATTGCAGTTACTTGCTCTTTTCAGGGATAAAGCCCCTGACCCAAAGGAGCCGATGGGAGGAAAGTTGTTTATTTTGGCTATGAAGGGGAAGCTCTGAGAGGGCAGGGGAAATGTGGAATGACCAGAGACTACACATCACCTCTTTCAAAGCAGGTGAAACTCCACAGCATGAGTAGCTAGGCTCTAACCAGGAGGAACTGCCTGTGAATCCCTAAGCCTGTTCCCAACAGCACACCTTCTCCAGCAAGGCCCCACCTTTCACATTGCCATCAGCTGGAACTAAGCATTCAAAACCCATGAGTTTTTGGGAAACACCTAATTCAAACCACCACAGTAACCAAAAGCAAAAGAGAAAATATAGATTTATAGTACTTGTGTGCTGTTTGTTTTCCCTTTTCTTTGTCATTGGGTCAAATGACCAGTCAGATTCAAGAGAAGGTCTTGAGAACATAAGAATTAATTTAAATCAGCTTGGATCTGAGATAGGAAATAGTTGGCCCTGAACTCACAGCCAGTTTACAACACCTTCAAAACAGCATATGACAGACCTTTAATTATAATTTACTTGATCAAGAGCAAGAAAAATTGATAGGAGAACCAAGCATCTGAGCATGTTATCCTTGTAAATTACTCTCTTAAACATAAAGGCATTTGGCTGTGGAAGATACTAAATGATTATACTCTCATAATTTGTAGGCCAATCAAGCAGTTAATTTAGGTTTGAGTGTCAGAGGAATCTCAGTTTTCTGTACTGGGCCTGGCATCTGTGATGTGAGGCACGTATTCAATAGAGGAGAGGAGATGGGGAACATCTTCTGGTATTCTCATCCTCTGTTCTTCCCAAGGTGTCCCCTGGAGATTGGCCCTTGACATATTCCTGGGTGGAAAAAGGAAAAATAAAATCAGATTTTACAGGATACTGATGCCCTGTCATTTTTCTCCCTGATATGAGACTTCCTTTGTTGCTCTTGCCCAGAGAAAAGAAAAACTGAATGAGAATTTACTGTGCTTGTGAAACAGGAAGCTGACAGTGTCTCGCTTTCGTCTAACCTGTTAGCTCTCTACCCAGAGTGAGAATTACGCCTGGGCTTATGAACTTGTTGCACAACAGGGTGACAGAGTCTTGCCTGTGTCTAACCTGGTTAGACCTCTCTAGAAAAAGGCTGAATTTAGAATGTTCTGGCATTTTACATTTTTGGATTTTCACATCTTTTAAGTCCTATTGATGTAAGATTTTTATGGTTCAGGAGGGGTCCCCTAAATTTATAAACCTCGAAGACCCTTGGGTCTTGTCCTGTTTTTAACAAAGAATTGATTTTAAAAATACAGACTCAAGAAGGATAAATTATGAATTACTGAGTTTATTTAGGGAGAAATCATAAATTGTGGGATTTATTTAGGGGAAATTTGGAACTAGGAAGATGCTAGAGCATGGTCATAAGCTCAAGGAAAGTAGGAGACAACTCATGCAGAAGGCTCAAGATAGTTCATAAGACTCATTTAAGAAAAATTGACGTTTTTAGGGAAAGAATGGTGTGGAGCCACAGCACATGGAAGATGGATCCTCCATGCTGATGTAGGAGATTTAGGAAAAACACACAGCATGGAAGAAAGGTAAGAGGGCAAATGGTGGTGGCATAAGGAAGAAGAGCAGAGGGAAAATATCAAAGAAGAATAAGAAATTCAGCTGAGAAGTGAGTAGTAAAGAGAGTTACACCTATGGTTACCAGAGTTTAGAGAAATTACACAGACATCAGGCCCAGAGTTTAGAGAAAGTCTCCACGTGGTAGTACTAGAGTGTAAGGGAAATACACACTTGGTACATTCAGAGGAAAATCATACAAAATTAAAGTGAGAAGTTTCCCAAAAGTAGAAAGCAGAGGCAAACAGAAAAACTACCCAGGCTGAGAAACAGGGGTTTGCTCGCCCCTGATCCAGCCAGGCTGGGGGCAGAGGGAAGCCAGACTCAAGTGTCACCACAGATCACAGATCAGAGTGAGGAGAGATAGAGAGAGCAAAACAGAGGGTGGACAAGCCTTTATAGTACATTGAAAATATAATCCTTTATCAGATTCCTTAAGCAAAGGGAAGACCCAATTGGTTTGTAGATTTAAATGTCAGTTTCAGGGCCAGCCTACCTGGGTATCGAAGACCACCCATATAGGTATTGTGCTACACTGTGGGCAGCAGGGGCCCTGCAGCTTCGTAGTTGACTCTCAGACATGGTTCCATTCCTGCTAAGGCATGATGGCATTTTTTGTTTGTTTGTTGTTTCCTCTTCGGGCTTCTGTTCCTAACTGAAACTGCCTAAAAGAAGCTAGCTTTCTCCTGAGTCTCCTACACTGTCATTGCTTTCTTTCTTTCTTTCTTTCTTTCTTTCTTTCTTTCTTTCTCGCTTGCTTGCTTGCTTGCTTGCTTGCTTGCTTGCTTGCTTGCTTGCTTTCTTAAGTATTTGAAAAAAGAGTGGTTCTTTCCTCATTTATTTTCTATTCTTGGCAAATTATACTTGAGTCTATACCAGGGACGCTAAAGAGAAATGAAGTCTATACTGAATTCTGAAAAAAAAAATGAAGATTAAGCGAATGCTGTTGCCCATAGGCCATGAGACTCATATCCTTGAGGGAGGTTAGTTTTCATATGTAGGGTTCTTGTGAAGAAGGCAGGAGCAAAGATCTGAGGTTGAGAATGTGATAGAGACCAACTTTACTTTGGGGCATTCTTCTGTTTAGGATGCATTTCCCTCCTAACGAGACAGTTTCTTTGTTAGTTTTCTAAGACTGAACAAAATTCATTCTAAGTAGTTTTTATCAAATACTATTTATCTTTAATACTACTTATATTTTCTTGAGCAGGGACTAGAGATTTAATTCTACTAATACTACTTATATATTCTTTATTACTACTTATATATTTTAATATATAATTCTTTAATTCTACTTATATATTTTATTTTCTTCCTAATGTGATACCATCGCTAAAGAGCCTTACTTTTTTATTTTTATTTATTTTTAAGCAGAGAGAGAAAGAGAGAGAGAGAAAAGAGACAGAGAGGTAGAGAATAGATGCACTAGGTCCTCCAGCCATTGCAAGTGAACTTCAGATGCATGCACTACTTTGTGCACCTGGCTTGTGGGGATTAGGGAGTCAAACCCAATCATGGCATTGGACTTTGCAGGTGAGCAATCTCTCCATCCCCTAAGTAGTTTAAAAAGAAAACGTATGCATAAAATTTATTGTGTACTTTGCAACATACTAGGTGGCCACAAAGCCAAGTGTTGATGGCATGCAGCAAGGATTAGCCGATAAACCAAACCATGCTATCATTTCAGCAGTGACCCTTGTATGCAAGCACTGGAAGTAGACATCAGAGCTGTGACCGTGAGGTTGGTCCATCAGTACTGTTGATAGGAGACAGAAATCTGCTAGGCAGCTTAGGGGTGATGGACTCTAAAGTGAATAGTTCTCTTTTGGCTAAGTGCGATTGTCCTTGGGCCTGTAAGGAAAAATGTATGCCATTACACTTTACTACAGGTCAGAAATGTCAGAAGGAACTGCCTTATCTCCTCCCTTAAAGAATTCTTCTACTCCTTACTAGGCAAGCCCTTCCTAGAGAAATGCCTCATTTTATAGACACCTGTGAAAATTGGTCTTCCTCATGCAAATTTATAAACCTGGTTCCTGCCACTCCCCATGAAAAACCCAGACCTAAGTCTTGAGGTAGGCTTCTTCCCCCCCAAACCCCCGTTTTCCCTCTGGGCAAGACTCTACCTTTCTTCTCTTATATTCTGGCCTTAAGCCCCCACCCCTTCTTTTCTTCCTCCTAAAGTTTTAAGCTATCATGAAATCTCTCTGAACCTTACCCTCTAGTCTATGGATTTCATTCTTCAAATTCATGAGACAAGGATCTGGGAACACCTCAAATCATCAGTGTGTTGGCAACAGAAGTTAGGGTTCCTAACATTCCTGTGTCACTGTTTCTAGACACTGATCTTGTTATAGCATAAATTCTAGGAGATGCTGTTAACGTGGGTTCTGCCTTCTATCTTGGAGAAATGGAGTTCAGATTGTGGGACAATCATAAATACAAGAGGTTATGGAAAAGAGAATGAGTGTCATTTGATTAATACCCACAACTATGACAGGCACTGCTCTCTTTTCCTAATTCTCAGTCTCTCCTGCATGCTTGATAACAAAATTCTATGTATTATCTGCTAAAGCTATTTCTGCTTTCCCAGAATTCCTAATACCAAGGAGTTACCATGTAACACAATTTGAGGAACTCAAGCAAAGGATATCTTCTGGGATTGTAGGAAACACATCCTTATTGATAATGTTGTCTGTGACCATTCCCACTTCTTTATGTTTATTAAGTTGGAAGTGAGAATGAAGTGTAGAAGGCACTTTGAAACCATGAGGCATAAACCCAAGAGTCAAACCCCATCATGCAAAGAGGATGAATTGGAAAGATAGAAAGCTTCCTCACTAGCTGACTATTGCAGTCAGTCACATGCTGCAGGGATGAATCTTCAAACCAGGCACAGTTTATGGGAGGAAAGTATTTATTTAAACTATAGATTGAGGAGAAGTTCTGTAACAGTGAAAGAGGTTGGCCTTCTTTCACAGGTCCAAGCAGAAAGAGAAACCCATCACCAACACCACACACAGACACAGAACAGCAAACAGGCAGGAGGGCCAAAGAGAATTTCTTCTCCTTTATATAGGCTTAGGGTGGAGTCTTGCAACCCTATCCCAGACTTAATGGCTTCCTGAGTCTCTGGAATTTCCTTCCTACACTGCCCACACAGGAAAGGATGTTACTTCCAGCTTCTTTATATCCTGCCCCTTGCTGAGAGGCTGCCTTCCTGTAAACATCCTCAGAGACCCACCCAAGATATTTAAAAAGATCAAGTTGACAACAAAACCTAACCATCACACTGACCCTAAGTGGTTTATCTCCAGAATTCATGTTAAGAAGGAAAGCATTCATTATTTAAGATACTCTTGGCCAAATCAATCTGTTACTTTTAGCCAAATATTTCTCCAACTGATAGAATGACAAATGAGTGAGAACTTTAACTACTTTAAATATTTAAGTAGAGAAACTAATTTAGATAGTCTTAAATGCAAGAAAATCATGTAGTTACAAAAGAAGACACTGCTGTAGATTAAAAATAGATGTGTTTTTTTTTTTTTTAGCCATGCATGTTGGCACACTCCTTTAATCCCAGCATCAGGGAGGCAGAAGTAGGAGGATTGCCATGAGTTCAAGGCCACCCTGAGGCAGTATAGTGAATTCCACATCAGCCTGAGCTACAGCGAGATCCTACTTGGAAAAAATAAAAATATTTTAAAAAGAGGTTTTAAAAAATATATTGAGAAGTTTTGTGTTACTATTAATTTAATCATATTGTATTATTAAAGTGTAGTGTGTTGAATGCCTTACTTTGAATTATACACACCTTGTATTATGTCAATGCATTGAACTGTATTGTACTGCCCTCAAGTACTTCAGATAAAGTCCTAATTCCAGGGCTTTAGAATATTATGGTATTTGGTGAGATATTTGGTATCATCATTACCATATTTGGTAATTAAAATGACCATTGGAATGGACTGGAATGCAGTTTTACCAGTGTCATTAAAACAAGAGGTGGAGGGGCAGGAGAGAAGGCTCAGCAAGGTTATGGTGATTGTCTCTAGTGCCTAAGGACCCAGGTTCAATTCCCTAACATCCATGTAAGCCAGGTGCACAGAGTGACACATGCATCTAGAGTTCATTTGCAGTGGTTGGAGGCCCTGGTGTGCCCATTCTCTCTCTCTCTGTGTCTCTGTCTCTGTCTCTCTCTCTCTCTCTCTCTCTGTGCTGGCAAATAAATAAATAAATATTTTAAAAAGATGAGATTAAGGTGTTCAGAAGGAGACCCAGGGGTGCATATACACAGGGAATGGGTCAGGTAGGGAGTTCAGCAAATAGGGACCAGTACCACGTATAATCCGAAAAGAATCCCCAGGGGAAAAAAAATCCACTCTCTAGATACCTTGATCTCAAAGTAATTATAGCAAACAAAAGCATTGGCCAGTTGTTTATGGATAAGTGTCCTCATCATGGACTCCCAAAACATAAACTAGTCTACAGTGTTAATAACATTCAATTTGAATGACATTGACATGAAGGGAGCAGTTATAATGTATCCTTTGAAGAAGCATTCTACACCATTCTGTCTGTTAATGCTGAAGACTGCAGTAGACTCTATATGCAGAGAAAACTCTAATTTGCCTAATAGATGCCCCGCTTCCCGCCCCCATCGGAATCTTGCAGAGTAAGAAAAGTAGGCTGACATTTCTCACTTGAAGGAGGGTTCCATTGGACGAATGACTCATGCTCTGGCTTTGACTGCAAGCCTGGCTGGGCATGTACCCGGTGCTCTTCCGGTGATGATGCTTTGATATTTATTTCTCAGCCAGAAAACTATAAAAGGAAGCAAAATGACAAAGGGACTCCTGTGAAAGTGCTAAAGGTTTGGAAAAGAGAGCCTGAGGGTGGTTGAGTAAGAGACTGGGGAAAGAGCAGGGCATGTGTTCAGGGACCAGAACAGGAAGAAGGAGAATTAGCTCTGAAATGAAGGGAAATCCCCCAACTACCTTGTCCTTATTTGGGTGGATGCCCAAAGGAAAGAAATCAATTACCTTCAAATTTTGTTTCTCCTCTGTAAGAATTCACCTCTACACCTGACAAAACTCCAGGCAAAACAACCCCCCTCCCACCCACCCCCCACACAATATAACAATTTCACACTTCACAAAAGTGTAGGAAAATGAGTTTTTTAAATCCAAAGCTGGTTGGTTCCACTAATTCACATTCCCATCACTGTGGTTGAGGATAGCCTCGTTAGCATTTTGTTGCTTAGTGTTTTGAGTTCTTTGCATATTCTAGATATTAAACCTCTGTCAGTTATAAAATTGGCAAAGATTTTCTCCCATTCAGTAGGTTGTCTACCATCTCTGTTGATGTTTTGCTTAGCTATTCCTAACTTTTTAGTTTCATGAGATCCCATTAGTTGTATTTGATGGATTCCCCGAGTTATTGGAGTCCTTTCCAAAAAGTCTTTCCCTACACCTGCACCTTGGACTGTCATCTTTACTTTCATTTCAGGGTTTTGGGGTCTTATATTGAGGTCCTTGGTCCATTTGGAGTTGATTTTTGTGCATGGTATGAGAAAAGGGTCTAGATCTGTTCTTCTACATGTAGTTATCCAGTTTTCCCACCAGATTTTGTTAAAGATGTTGTCTTTTCTCCAATGTACACTTCTGGTCTCTTTTGTCAAAAATTGGGTGGAGGTAGTTACTTAAACTTGAATCTTGTACTCCATTCCATTTGTCTATGTGTCTGGGTTTTTTTTTGCTAGTAATTTAATTCTTCTGTGATATAATAGTAATCAGGTAGGGTGAGACCACCAGAGTTTTCTTTTTGCTAAGAGAGTTTTTGCTCTCTGAGGCCTTTTGTACTTCTATATGAATTTTGAGATTTTTTTCTTGACTCTATGAAGGTGGCATTTTTATTAAATTGGATTGAGTCTGTATATTGCTTTTGGTAGGATGGCTATATTAATGATATCAGTTTATGAGTATGAGATATCTTCCCATATTCTGGTATCTTCCTCAATTTCTTTTTTTTTCAGTGTTTGAATGTTTTTATTGTAGAGGTCTTTCATTTCCTTGGTTAGGAATATTCCACAATATTTAAATTTTGTGGTTATTGTAAATGGGACTGTTTCCCTGATTTCTTTCTCGGTGTGTTTTTCATCACTATTAAAAAGCTCCTGATTTTTGTGTTAATTTTTTATCCTTATATTCTGCTACATTACTTACTTAAGTCTATTACTATGATATATCATGTTTAAGAATTATTGTATGTTGAACAATTCCTGTATCACTGGAATTTGATCTTGGTAGATGATATTTTTAATGTGCCTTTTAATTCAGTTTGCAAGAAATTTATTGAAAATTTTTGCACCTAAGTTCATAGGGGATAATGGTTTATAATCTTCCTCTTTTGGTTCTGTCACTATCTGGTTTTGCTATTAGTGTAACCCTAGTTTTATAGATGGAGTCAAGGAGCATTTTCAATTTTATGAAATAACTTGCAGACCAGTGGTTTTAATCCTTCTATAAAGGTCTAAGTAGTAGTCAGTAGTGAAAACTGGACCTGTGCCTGGACTTTTTTTTCCTATAGTAATGGGAGTGGATTATAATCAAAGCTCATTGTGCACACATAAAAAAACTGTCAATGAAAGTTTACGTCTAGGAGAAATTGCAGAGGAAGTGGCAATGTGAATATTGCTCTTATGGCTAGCCTGACAACCAGTTCCAGGGCTGTGGTGACAGAAAGGACAATCAATCAAAGTCTATCAAAACAGAAATCCAGAGGCTACAGAGAATGGACTACTAAATCAGACTGCCAACAGGCTCAGGAAACCTTGAGGAAGAGGGGGTGGAAAAATTGCGAGAGCCACAGAGCGGGCAGGAATACCCTGAAGCATAGTCCCCCCAATACCTCAGAGGGACTGACTGAAGCCTTGACGACTCCACAGTGAATACCACAGCACCACTGAGGAGGGCCTCCAGGGTAACAGGAGCAGGGGTGAGGTAATAAAAGAGTATAACCTGTGATAATTTATATAAAATTAAAAAATCAATTTTTTTTACCGTGAGCAATGTTACTTTATTATTTTTTGAAATTTTATATCTTTATTGTGCAAAATTAGATACATTGTATTAGCAAAGATTATGTTGGTATCCCTGATTCCCTCCTCCCTGTCCCCAATCCACTGGGTATTCTCCTCAGTGGGCATACTGGATGGTTCCATGGGGTAGGAGGCAGGTCCCCCCCACTCTTTGTGTGTTGTTGCTAGGGGGGGGCGATGTCTCTAGATATTCTCCCCCACCATGACTCTTACACTCTTTCCACCCTGTCTTCCCCTTAGTTCCCTAAGTCATGGTAGGTGAGACTTCAGACTGCTTTATTGTTGAGATCTTAAGGACCTCTGTACTTCTGCTTTAGGTCCTATTGGGCATGTTGGTGTCTGTCACACTGACTTATCCTGGGTTGACTGATTAGCTGTGCTGATAGATCTCTTGCTTATCCCTTCACTCTCAAGGGTTTCCTTTGGGGCCAACATGATAGGCCTGGGGTGGTTCTTCTCTTGCAAGGATGTCAGCCCTCTGCCTGTAGCTCGTTGGTGGAGTTGGAATGACCTAGGCTCTCTCACTGGCTTCTGAAAAATACAAACAGGATCTCCATCGGAGAGTGAGGTCAGTATGGGTTAAATGTAACACACGTCTCTAATTTGGTGAGATTCTATTGGGATTAGCCTCTCTGTAGTTCTCTAGTACTGGAAGTGCCTCCTTGGGGCCCACGTTTTTGGTTCCCATAAGATTTTTGCCCTGAGTCTCAATTCCAGTTAAGGGCCCCTTGACACTGAGTGGATTTCTTGGCCAATTTGAAAGCTGTTTAATACCCCCCACCCCAGGTTATGGTGCCTCTATTGCCTGACTGATCACTTCTTGGTCCACTGATCTCTCCCAGGAAGCAGTATGTTCAGCCTTTTCATGGCAACAGTCAGCATTGTATTATCAGTGGTCTCTGCTTTCTCCAAATATTGACCAATTCCCCCTGGCCACTTAAGTAGCCCTTCCAGCACCTCATATGCTAGCATCTGGGGACTGGTTACCATTCTGGATCTTGCAGGGACTCTCAGTGTTGTGTGATGACTTTCTGTGGTTTCTTCAGCAATAGGATCTTACCTTTGGCCCCGGGTGGGTATTCAAGAGCTTTGACAGAATTCTGTCTTGTTTTAGGGACCTTGTGGGTCTCTTGATCAACAGCTCAGTGTGGGAAGGAACAGTGTGGGAAGGAACAGTGTGGGAAGACAGGAGTTGCAGGTTTGATCAATATTTCATGGGATTAGGCTTCCTCCCCTTCCATTCACAGCCCCTCTTACTTGCCTATTAAAGATAGTTTAATGTTTAAAACTTCCAAGCTGAAAGGGACTAAGGGTAAAAATTTGTAGATTAGTGTGGAATATGATGGTTTGTCTATTCTTTGGGCATTTTTATCTGTGTAATTTACTGGCCTGTGTTTATGTGTAATGGAGATAGGGAGAAATGTTATGTCCCAACTATTACAAAGACCATGTGTCCCAAGAAAGAAGAGACAGAAATGAGGAGAAGGGAAGGAGGTGAAAGGAGTAATGGAGGACAAGGGAAGTAGAAAGGAGAGAGAGGAATAGGAGGAAGAGGAGGAAGAAGAGAAGAAAGAGGAAGAGGAGGAGGAGGAGGAAGGGAAGGAACATGTTTTCATCCTCAAGCAGGGAAGGGACTGGAGAAGACTGAAAGGACTTACCAGAGTTCTTGGAAGTTGTTCATCTTAAGCCTCAGTACAGAGTGAGCTGTGAAGCCATTCATCAGCTGAGAATAGTGGTGCCTTTCACCCTTTCAGTGGTTACTCTTTAAAGAGAAGCAAACTTTGGCCTGGTGACCAGGGTAATAGTACAATAATTAATCTAAACGCAAATCCTGGATCTGATATTACTGATTACATAATCTTGGATAGAGTTCTTAACTCCCTCCCCCCTCCACAACTACACTAAGATTTCTATATATAAAAGGTGATATGTTAAATTCTTAAATTTAAGTGTTTGAACATTGTTAGATATTACTTTTCTAAAAATCACATTATTAGACTCCTTAACCCCGATATTGAGATCTCATAGCAAGACACCGTATTAAATTACAAGACTTCTAGCTTTGCAGCATGTTTAACTTGGTGAAATATTTAGGGTTTATATATATATATTATACAACTATATGAGCCTTTTAAATTTTTCCTTCCTGATTTTTCCTTATCTATTGTTATTGCTAGACCTTTAAACTAGTATGTTGACTATGAAGTGGTAAAGTAAGTATTCTTGTGTTGTTTCTGATTTTACTGGAAGAGTTTTCAATTTTCTACAGCAAGAGTATACTGTTAGGTATTAGCTTTTCATTATAATCTTCATCACATTGTAAAAGTTTAATTTTACATACCTATATTCTTTGATCTTCACCTTTGTCTAAAACAAGGTAACCAACCAACCTTACATTTTAGTATCAACTTGAATATTCTCTGGTATCAGAAAAAATATACTGCTTTTGCTTCAACAATTTATTGAATGTTTCATATTATACAACTTACTATCTAAAACATTGAAAATAGTAGTGAGACAAAAACAACAAAAAATAAAGGTAAACATACAAATACCTCTTCCAGCTGAGGTTATACAGTTTAAGATTCACTGTCAAATCACAAATCTTTGTTATTCTACTATACAACTTGGTACTGTATCAGTGATAATGGCTTAAAAGTAGGACATTACATATTCAGCTCATGAGAAACAGGGAGGGAGGGAGGGAAGGAGGGAGAACAAGAGACAGAGACTACTATGTACAACGACTTGAGAAAGAGAAAACAAATACAACCATTAAGTAGCACTCAGATACTAGTGTAATGGGACTTGTTACCGACTTTTTTGTCTTATGTAAGATATGAAGATAATTCAAATCTGAAAAATAACAGATATCAAAACCCCTTAAAGAGCTGGCAGGATAGATTTTGTTCTACAACATCCATAACCAAAAAGTAAAAAAAACCCACTGTCTCAGGTAACAAAGCTACCAACAAAGCATTTTCTATTTTCTGAATGGATACACGTATACTTGGCTAGAACTGTTAGAACATATGTGCCCAGCCAATGAAAGTGAATGCTTTGTGCAGTTCTATAAAGCCATTGCTGAAGATAGTTGTGCATAGTCAGGTACATCTAAAACGAGCGAGGTCCCTTACCTCTCATTTGGCTTTGAAAGTCACAGGATATCAAACACACCAATCCAAATTTCCCAATTTGCTAGCTTTCACCATTTTATTACATCTGGTGTTAGGTTGTGGAGGTTTGAATAAACAATTTTATTATACTAAGGAGTTTTACTAAGGGCCCATAATGAAGATATTCCAGGGAAGTCTATATACAATTTAGTAAATCAATCAGTAACCTTAAGTGATAGGTTAATTTTAACTACTTTGTACTTCAATAATTATCAGTCTGTTCTACTCAAGAAGCCCAACCATGTAAGAAAGCATCACAAGTTCCTGGCCAAAATCGACAACCTGAAATGTCAATGTTTGAACATTTTTACTGTGTATGTGTAGTTTGTCTGAGAGCTCGCATACATATGAGCACGTGGAGGCCAGAGGACAATTCCTCTGGAATGAAGTTTATTTTTTAAGGCAGGGTCTCTCATTGGCCTGGAGCTCGCCTATTAGTTGGTTGTCTAGTGAGCTCCAGGGAATATTTCTGTCTCTGCACTACCTGATCTGGGATTATAAGCACCTACCAACACACTCATCTTTTTAAATGTGGGTTCTAGGGATTAAGCTGGCATCTGCATGTTTGAAAAGCAAGCACTTCACTGGCTGAGTTCTCCCCAGCCCTTAAATGTCTGATTTTGAGAGTATATTTTAAATGATTTGAAGGCAGAATAAAAAAATTTAGTAATTTATTTAAAATCATTCAATATAGTTTTCATGTTAATGTTAATTTCTATAAGGAGACAGAGCAGTTTAACTTGTTTGGTTCAGCCTACCAGTCCTGTAACTTTATATGAAACAAATTGAGATTATTATATTCACACAGAGATGAAGAATTCTGAATATTTTCACTATGAAATACATGATTCCTCTCATATTGTTCTAAAACTTTTCTGAAACTTAAAATGATAGGTTTTTAAAAAGATTAGTATAGTACCTAAAAATGTAGCTGCTCAAAAGTAATAAAAAATTAAATGCTATAAGTCAGACATAGTAAAATATACTTTAAAAAATTAACCATAAAATGAAATGTGATCAATGACATTTATTTTCCCTTTCTGAGAATTTAACAAAGAAAAACACGTATTTCAGTAACATACAACAGGACAGTAAGGAGAACTGCTATTTGTAGGTATATGCATATATATATATATATATAATTTCATACTTTTTGGATGCCCTTTTTTTTTGCTTTGTAACTATTAATCACAAAAATAATGTCAGTAACATGTAACAAGTAACACAGGTTTGCATGCATTTTAGGCTGGAAGACAGCTTTCAAAATCACCATACTTCAGATGTGTTTGTGAAACTGATCATCTTCATGAAGTAATATATCTTTAAATGTTGGATGATATATCCATCAAATGTATATTTTATTCAAGTCTAATCCACCAAATTAAATTTAGGAACACAGCCAAGTTTCCTTTTATTAAGATCGTTAACATCTTTTGGTTGTTTAAATGTAGTAATTCCACTCCTTCAAAAAACTTAAAAACAATTTCCTTTAACGTTTGCACATTTTTCCTTAGTATTCATCCAAGCAAGTTGTTTAAAAGTGTAAGATAAGAACAACTTGATTTTCTCTTTAAGTGCACCCGTTTCAGAGAACAAAACTTTAAGCAAAAATCAGAAGGAAAAAACAACTGAATAATGGCAATCACTATTTATGGCTAATAAGAGGCACAAATTCCCAGTTGATACTTAATTTTGATACTTTTCTAAGATAAATCACTTAGAAATGAAAGGCAAGTAAGTTTTTCTGTAATACACAACTTGTAAATGTGTAAACAGTAATATTTGTCATGATTATTCTTTAAGTGTAGCTCTAAAAACAGTCTGATCATCCGTATAGCTATGTAAACCAAATTTATAAATGCACAACAAATTTTAAGTAGCTGGCACTTAAACACTGGACTTGACGGGGACAATAATGCTTGAGTTGACTTAAATTGGTTTTGGTGCCTTGGCTTTTGATGTTCAAGCAGAAAGTGTATGATTTCATTTTAGCCACTAAGCTGGTCTACAAGTAGAAAATTTATAAGGGTAAATAGAATTCCAAGTTACAGGTGCATACACAAATGGCTTTATATAATATATATATATGTATACATATATACATATATATATACACACACATACTAAAATAGTTATACATGGATGATACAATCTAAAACCCTTCAACTCCTGTTTACAGACGGCCACCACATCTAATTGGTAGTCTTTTTCAATGATGATGCAATTTATTTAAATGTAAAACCTCTTCATAATATATACTCTATTAAGAATAACATACCAACAGGAATCTAGAAAGTAAAATAAACAGGTAACAAATATTAAGGTTAGGTAAAAGAGATTCAACTCATTAAAATTGCACCTTATACTTCGATAATTTTTTGCTTCTACCCAGGATCAGTTTTAGTTCAGCAAGAGTGCTTTACTAATATTTACTTCTTATACTGATTATTTTTATTGAGTTTTCAAATTTTGAGTAGTTTTGATTCAAATATATGCATTTATGACTTAAGAAAAATGAAGTCAGTAAATCAGTATGGGCTTTTTCTACCAGCTTCTTTCTAATCCATTTTTTTCCACCCAGTATTTCACTTTTATTCTTCATAATTTCACAGTAAGTCATCCAGATTGTGTCTTCTGGACTGAGCAGTGATAGAACCTAAATCTCAAATGCTATTTTGAAGAAGTGTGGAGTAAATAATTTTGGTAATCTGTAGAACAGCTGCATGCAGTGTGTACTGAATTATAACAGCGCCAAACCCCTTATAAAAACCAAACATTCCTTCCTCCTGCTTAATGGTATTAATGCAGTCTCTCATTCCCTCATACTGCGTATTAATTGGAAGCACTTCATAGCCAAGGTCTGTATTGTCAATTATTGTGCGGGTTCCTTGAATGTGAAGGCGATGCAGCACTGTTTCCAGTGGGTAAAGTATAACATCAGAGCAAAGGCTGGCCGCAAAGTTAGCAATCAGTTCTGGAAAATAAGCATCCAGCATACTCTGCATGGGGTTCGTGCTCTCGGGAAGGTGGCTATTGTAAGTCTTTCTCTTGAGAATAAACAGGACGAGCTTCTGGATGACGGAGCTGATGATGTAATGGAGAACTCCATGCAGCACTGTGGGGAAGACTAAGGAAAGCAGCGGGAGGAGTCTCTTGCTATGAGGCACGCCCAAGCCTATCACTCTTCCAATTCCTTCTTTAATACATTCCAGTATGCCAGCATTGTCTCGAATTATCTCACTCTGAAACAAAAACAAAGTAAGTAAAACTTAGCATTTAAAAAAATTTGTTTTCTCCCCTGCCCCCAAGACTCTTACTAGGTCCTTTTCCGTTTACTGATTAAAAAAGAGTATCAGTGGTTTTCAAACTTCAAGTCTTATCTGTGCATTAGATTCTTCATCAAATGCAATCTAAAAAATGTAAATAGCAATGAAGTTGGGAGCTATTCTCACTAGAGTAGGAGGATGGAAGAGGACAGTCAGCCACACAATGTCCAAACAAAGGCCTTAGCACCTTCTGGGCAATAACTGATGCTTAAGGAGAGAACTCACGGCTTAAAGGAGCCTCTCTTACCTCGGCTGAGTAATAACTGCCACATTACTTAAGGCTTTCTCAACATGAGTTTAGCGTTCTATAAAAATGGAGTCACTTATGCAGAGCTGTACTAAATGGAATACAAAGAGGCTCTAGCATACTCCACAGCCCTGTCTTTAATATCAGTGTCTGGGATTTATACCTTCTCAAAACTATGGGATAGGAATTAGACATTTGTGACATTGACAATGATGTACAGAGAAGTGCAGTGGCAGCTGAAGAGGGGGAAGATGACGTTCAGAAGGTAGACAAGGGCCCAGTGGCTTAACAGATCATTGCAAGCATTCTGGCTTCTATTCAGATGGGAAGAAATCGGTTTTAAGCAGAAGATGGGTATGACTGAAATAAGACTGGCTATTATGGAAAGGATGACAAGAGCAGAAGAAAGTCACTGTAAGCATCCAGTTAAGAGACAACGGTGACCTGGCTTAGGAGGTGGCAATTAGAGCAACTGTTTTAAAATCAGAGGCAGCAGGAATTTCTGCAGGACTGCATCTCATGTAGCACCAAAGAAAGAAGTTGATGACCAAAGGCTACTGACCAGAGGAATTGGAGGAACGGGACTGCCTTTTATGGCACAAGCCTTTAATCCCGGCACTTGGGGAGGCAGAGGTAGGAGGATCACTGCGAGTTCAAGGCCACCCTGAGACTACATAGTGAATTCCAGGTCAGCCTGGGCTAGAGTGAGACCCTACCTCGAAAAACAAAAAACAAAAAAAGAAATATTACAGGAATAGCAACAATTGGGAAGAAAAAAAAAAAACAAGAATTCATGAATCCAGATTATAGGAAAAAGGTCAAAGTTAGATAGGTAACAAATGTGTGTAGTAAATTACTATTACTTAAAACAATGAGACTAAAATGAATTCACCTGGCCTACTAACCCACTCCCTTATCTCTGACAGTGGTTCCTTTGGTGCTCTAGTCTGAGGAGTTCTAATAAATCAGATCATATCACTATCCTGCTCAAACCCACCATCTCTCTGAAAGGCCAAACCCGTACAATGAACTGTAGAGTCCTATATAATCATGACTGGGCCGCTCTTACTACAAATTTCTCCCCCTTGCTTAGTTAGATCCAATCTTAACAGCCTAGGAGCCAGGCATGGTGGTACACACCTTTAATCCCAGCATTTGGAAGACAGAGAATTGCTGAGTTCCAGGTCAGCCTGGGCTAGAGTGAGATCCTACTTTGAAAAAAACAAAAAAAGGAAGTCTAATCAAGCAGCCTCATTTTAACTGTTTCACTTGGGTGCTCACAATACTATTTAAGTTTCTGTTCTTGCTTCCCCTCTGCTCAGAACACTTTTCAAAATATTCATGCTTTAACTCTTAGATCTTTGAGCAAATGCTAACCACTCAGTGAGGCTTTTCAGATCTTCTTTCAAAAAGATTAACTGCTCCTCCCAATCCATGACATGACAAGACATGTCCAGATAGCCTCTGCTTTGTTTTTACTTTCATTAACACTTACCAATGCTAAGATACTTTAGCCTCATCTTGTTTATGTCTAGCTTCCCCATAAGCATGTGTCATAGAAGGCACGGTATTTCTGTCAGTTTGTTAACTGCATTCCTAAGGTCTACAACAAGGTCTGATACAGAGTAGCATTCAGTAAATTTTTGATGGACTAAAAAAATGGGTTTAAGGAAGATAAAAAGGTAACGTCAATAAAAACCCTAACATTCCACTATGCTGACAAGTCCTAAATTGATCTTGGGGAATATGAGTTAATATGGATCTTCAATCAGTAGAGGGGCAAAACTATTGCAACTTGTCTAAGTGGGACCAAGGGACAGAATGGAGGAGAAGAGGATGTGGGAGAAGGGTTAATAAATAGTAAAGATAGTATGAATAAGCATATAGAAACCCAGTTCTTCACTAGCTAATAATACACAAGTTACAAAAGAGAGTCTTGGCAGAAGTACCCTGTTCTGTTAGGGTGGATAATGCTGTGCCATAGATTGTTATAAGAAAATTTTAGTTCCAGGGACAGGATACCTCCCAGTGAGTTGTTGGTCAGGGAAGCCCCTGATGTCCCCCAAGCATTACAGGCTATTGCCAAGGCTCTTGGCTGCCCACCAGAAATAGATGTTAAGACCCATATGCTTGGGCTTAAGGAAACTAAGAAACCAAGCTGGACCTGAGCTGGAAGCCTCCTCCTCCCTGTTAACAAGCTCTCAGGATGCTAAAAGAGCTATGGAGCCTGTTGGGAAAGAAAAGTCATCAATTGCTTGTTAACCAGCAGTGGACCCTGCAAGCTTTATGACCACATACAGCAACTGTACAATGCTGGCATGTCTGTTAACAGGTAAGCCAATTGCTCTCTGACTGGACTTGAGACCCCCACCCTACTGGAAGAATTCATGCCTGGTACTGAAAACCTAATTAAAAGTCTATGGCTGGGAAGGGCATAAGTCCTAGGGTGGGGAGGGAAACTGGCTAAATTGATGCCTACAAACTGCCCCCTAAATACTTATATTTATGTCTATATACTGATGCTACTCTCATTTTTGGTTAGAGAAGCTTCTCTTTTCAGATGTTGAAAACTGGGGAGACTCAAAACTCACCAAAGTGTCAAGAAGAAATGACAGTGGTGTTTTTAGCATTGTTGTAGTCAACCTTCCCATTGTTGCCCAGAAAAGAACTCAACCAAAAGAAGCTTATTGGAGTAACATGTTCATTTTGGCTTACAGATTCCAGGGGAAGCTCCATGATGGCAGAGAAAACAATAGCATGAGCAGAGAGAGGGCGGACATCACTTCCGCCATAGTACTGCAAACAGCGGCAGGAAGGTGTGCCAAACACTGGCAAGGGGAAGCTGGCAATAAGCCCCATAAGCCAGCCCCCAACAACACAGCTCCAGCAAGGTTCCAATTCCAAAACTGCCAACAGCTGAGGACTGAGCATTCACAACACATTAAGTTTATGAGGGGCACCTGAATCAAACCGCTACAAACACTAAGTGAGACATCTCTATCACACACTCCAAGGCTTGGGGACCACTACAGAAGAGGTAGTGGAAAGAATGTAAGAAACAAAGGAAGAGAAGGAGTGCTTCGTAATACTGCCTCCCAGATACAAAGTAGCTGTGCTATTCATGACCCACAGTGGCTGATGGTACCTACATAAGACCAGCATAAGAGAAGGGGGAAAATGACATCAAAATAGAAAAGAAACTAGTTAGAAAGAGAAAGGGGTTCAGTGCAGGGGGGATTTGGAAGGGATAAAAAGGAAGATGTTAGAAGGGGATTATGATCATGTTTTATTGTTTCTACATATGTATATGGAAGCAGTCAAAAATACAATAAAAATGCCTCTTACACATGGACATAGATTAGACTTAAAATGTAGTATTCAAGGATTCTTAAGAAATGAATCCCCATGAAGTTCCCATTCCATGGCTTTAATTAAGGCGAGCTATGCATTTTCAAGAAAAACAATGGCTCTATTAAGATTTGCACTCCCCAAAGGTCACAGAACCACAGAGCTTGAAGCAGGAAGATGATCTGTAGGATAGGAGGGAGGTCTGCAGGTGGGGAGGACAGACAAATCTTCCATACCTATTTATATTCTAAAGGCATGATGACTGATTAGGTCTGCAGATCTAAAGACATGAATTACAACTTCCACAAAACTAAATCTAAGGTGTTGAGTTCAGGTGAAGATGAAAAAGCATATGAACAGAAGGAAGATGTGGACATGAGGCACAGAGGACACTGATGTAGGAAGACATGGACATGAGGCACAGAGGACACTGATGAAGGAAGAGGTGGACATGAGGCACAGAGGACACTAGTGGAAGGGAAGAGGTGGACATGAAGGCCAGTTCCCAGGGTGACCATGAAGAGTAGAAATGATTTATCTGAGTAAATGAGCAAGCCCTGAGCATGAATGTGAGATAAAAACCACGGAGTGACAGGGACTGGGTCTTATGGTGCAAGGAAAAGGAGGCTACTGAAAGGAAGAGATGTTCCCCAGGACAGAAATCTCGGAAAGCGTCTTCTTTAAGAGTAGAGTCGAAAGTTAACAAGCAGACATGCGTCCTACATTAAAACATGGTGATCACATAAAATTTAATACCTAATACTTAAAATTCAGTCATTAAATACTATTCCTATTTCATGGAGCTCAAAACTATAAAATGTTGTTATAGATCTAAATTAGATAAACAAAGGTCATTGTGATATGTCTGTGCCAAGATAAAACTTCCTACCTCTGCCTCCCAAGTGCTGGGATTAAAAGTGTGTGCCACCACACCCAGCTATATTTTCTTTACCTAAAAGAGTGAAAACTCTATAAACTCTCACAGAGTGATAATGGAGTCTGAAAATTAATTAAGAGGAAAACAACAGAGAAAGGAAAGAGTAATCCAGTGTGAGATTTCATGGAGCACAAGCTCACATCTGTTGTAGGAAAAATATGCCAGAGGATCTAATGCTGGAACTAGAAAAGCAGTTGAATTTTTTGTATAAGTGAGGTTAAAAGTACTTCCTCTTAGTTTCAAGTTGATGGAAGGAGATAGTGTAGGAAATTTAATTCAATGTACTTGAAGCGCCACCATGTGGTTAGAAATAAGAAAACAAACAGAATTTTAAGCATTGCCAGGAAATGCTTTATTTACCCTTTCATTAGTACTTATCACACCAACAATATCAAATGTTCATTAAAAGGCATAAACAGAATTTTGTTACTAAACTACCTAATCACTGTTAGTATGACTACACATTATGCATAGGTAGTTATCAAGGTACTATGCTGGGGTAAGCCATAACCATATGAATTATCCTTAGAGGACCTTTAAAGAGGTTTATAGTCTTTGTATGCAGAGCAAGTCATAGGCTGGGTTCTGCGATATTTGAATGAAAAATTTAGGTAGTGGTCTACAAAAGGGAGAAAAACAATTAAGGCCACAAGTGTAGCCAGAGTTTGCAATGGAAGGGCACACAACTGCAATAAATGATGTATCTGTGGTACATGCAAAATAAACATTTTACTAGAGACATAGTACACTGAATATCCTAAAAGCATTTAACTAAAAACAGACAATAGATAAATAGCTCACCTGCACTGTTTCAATCAGACTTGCTGAATAAAAAGGCATTGCCACAATGTAAGTTAGGCTGTAGAAATTAAAGCAAACTCTATCAATATGTTGAAACAAGATTCTTATTATTAACAATTTATCATCAGTTTTAATATATTCACATACTTTATATTCAATCTAGAATGATCTTTTGAAACTATTTTTAAACTTCTAACACTTTTGATTTAAAGGTTTAAACTTCAGAAACCTGAAATAGCACATTTTATTCAACAATGATGAGAAAAGCAAGTATTAACACAGGGGCATCTGCAAAGATGTTAAATAGAATAGAATGTAGAGTCACTTACGATTTACTCTTTAGACATCTACCTGAATGCAGCTAATGTAGCCTACAATCTGATCTTAAAATTTAGGATAAGTGTCCATTTTATAGTCTGACTTTCAGTAATATTTGAACAAGAATGTTCTCTGCCATTATACTGTTATCATTTTCTATTCTTAGATTTCCCATCCAGCAGAGCTAAGCCAGTCTTCAACTGTAAGTGAAGTCCCCTTTTACTATATGTATAAAAATATTGTAGAGCTTTGCAAAGTTGTTTCCCTAATACCAATACTGAGCTGCAATATTACAACTTTGCAAGCCTGCAAAATATAGTTACTTAAAATCATATCAAAGGTGGGACTTACCTAACCCCTATGGGCCAGGTCCTGGCAAGGAGTGGTTTTCAAGGTGAATGGAACATCACTAAGTAATTATGTGCTGGAATGTCCCATAGAGGGAGCCAGCAAGCTGGGGTATTTCCAATTCACAAGCTTCAAAAAAAATTAAGAAGAGTAAAATTCTAATCTATAAAACTGGTTGCTGCTGCTAAATCACAAGGTGTTAACTAAATTTTTCTGTTACCATGGTTTTGAGCTTGTTTATTACTAAACAGCTATACCTGCACACCTGCTTAGTAATAAAATACAGGTCTAGTATCCCTTTACCAGGAATGCTCAGGATGTGTTTAGTTGTGGAATAATTTCATATACATAATATCATAGGTATGAAACCCAAGTCTAGACATTCACTTATGTATTATATTATACTCGCTTTACACACACACACACACACACACACACACACACACACACAGAAGCATTTTTACATAGTATTTTCTATGTGACTATACTGTGACACCCCTCCCTCATCACATGGGGTCAGGTTAAGGAAATTCAGGACATTTGTGCTATTCTGTTGGTACTCAATCATTTCAGACTGTGAAGCCCTTCCAGTTCCAGGTTTGGCTTAGTGATGCTTAACCTGCAGTGAGAATGACTATCTTAAAAATTTGGGTTAAACCATTCGAAGATAACATGTAGTTCAGAATTTCATTCCTAAACCCTCTGTGTTTTGTCCTTAACTTCTTACTCTCTTTACTCATAATTTTTTTCATTTATAATACTATTATAGTTAATAGAAACTTCAAAAAAGAATGTCATTTTTTTAAACTTACGATTTTAGTAGAAGGTGTTCACCTATTTGTTTAGGATTCCATTTGTGGGAAACCTCCCTGAAATGTAAAAATAATTGTAAATAAAATGTATTTTAAATTAACTTTTAACATAGCAATTTTCATACTTTTTAACTGGAGAATAAGCATGTTCTAATGGTAAGAATTTTCCTGTCTGGGACATACCTGATATACTTCTGACAAGATCAAGTGCGTTCATTGTAGTATGACCATAGATTCTAGACATACTTCAAAAAATTATGATGATTAAAAAAAAGACCAATAAAAAAGTGGTTCTTTATGTGCTAACATGGGCTGTCAGAGAAGCAAGAGGTATAAACTGATTATGTATGATGGCTAAAATTGACAGGATCTAATATATCACCAAGGAGACAAACCAAACGTCTGTCAGGAAGTTTTTAGATGGGATCAACGGAGGTAGGAACAGCCATCCTGACTGCAGATGGCACCTACCAAGGCGACTAAACCAACATGAGAGAGTGAGCTGAGCACCAGCATTCATCTGTCTGCTTCCTGACTACAGATGAAATGTAACCAGCTGCCTTGAGCTCCTGCTGCCACAACTTCGTGCCTTCACAGACAGTATTTTGTCTTCCTTAAGTTGCTTTTGACAGGCATTTTATAGTAGCAATGAAAAACTAACTAATCCACTATGAAAACAAAGATTATAAAAAATTGAAAGGAAGAAACATAAAAAATGTTAAGTTAAAAAATAATAAAAGGAGGAAAGTTAGAGTAGTAAGGAACAAGATAAAGAAGAAAAAATAATTTACTAAGTATTTAAGCATGAGAATTTAAAAAGGAAACAAAATAAATTGCTATAACACAGAATAACTATTTGTATAGAACCTAATTTCCAGAGCTAATTATTATAGTGATGTTAAATTTCTGACCATTTTTACATGCTACTTATTTTGAAAAACCTACTACAGGAAGAACTGTGCGAAGTGTTTTGCATGAATTATTGTAATCCACACAGTGCCCTATTATCCTCATGTCACAGAAGAGTCTTATGAAAGGCCATACAAGCAGTGGGAACTGGGTTCTGAACCCTGCTCTCCATACAGAAGGAATCTGTGCTTCAAGCAAAGCAGACAGAGTCCCATCTATTTCACTGAGGTCAATAGGTTTCTAGCAGGCAAAACAAAGGGCAGGGTCAAGACCCAAGACTGCAGCACTTGGGAGATGGAAGCAGAATCACAAGCCACCTGGGTTATGTAGCAGTACTACATCGAATGAAAATCTCAAGACTCTAGTATAGTTCCTGCTACTTTGGCTATCCTGGAAAACTAGGGGAAGAAAGAAAGGAATGGGAG
>PVHP010004321.1:0-71725 GCA_004024765.1 Zapus hudsonius
CCTCTTTCTCTCTCTCTCTCAGAAATAAATTAATAAAAGATCAAAAAGAAATAAATGATACAAAATTATAAGATTTAAGTCAGCAAAGGATATGAAATAAAACATTTTTCAAAATATTTTATTTATTCATTGTCAAGCAGGGAGAGAGAGAGAGAGAGAGAGAGAGAGAGAGAGAGAGAGAGAGAGAGAGAGAGAGAGAGAGAGAGAGAGAGAGAGAGAGAGAGAGAGAGAACACAGAACACACCAGGGCCACCACCTTGTGGGTCTGGCTTATGTGGGTCCTGGGGAATTGAACCAGGGGCCTTAGGCACTGGAGGCAAGTGCCTTACCTGCTGAGCCATCCCTCCAGCCCTGAAATAAAACATTTTTAAAAATACATATCACGTGCTTTTCCACGGCTGCTGTGTGTGTTGCTTTGTGTGGTTGATCTCTAGACATTTCCATAGACCAGCCTGGCTAATGAGTGGGCCTGACCACATGGCAGAGCCAAGAGGAAATCAGGGCGCTCCTCTGCTCTGCTATCACAATTTGAGGTGTTTTAAATTCGCCGCCCACTCTAATACATATTTAGACCATTTCACTGTCTGAATTATCCGCCATCCTTTGCGGGCTAGTTCCTTTGACTCTATTAAGAGCAGTGTGTTGTATTAAAGCCTGCCTTCGGGAAGAAAGTCACACAAGAAACCTTGTTCTAAATTAAATCTTTGCAAGCTCGTTTCATTTCAAATATTTGAGTAACGTTTGCTTTTTATAACCACTCTTCCTTCACTTTTTTTTTCAATCTATGGACATTACCAAGTCATAGAGTCAACTTTGGAATAATTTATTTGGTCAGTTTTTATTGTACAGTAATTAACCATTAGGTGCTACACTCACCCAAGCCTTAGCCAAACAAAGAAAGTAAGGCCAATGGAAGAAAGTCTAAATGAAATACTAATGTTTTGGGATTGTATTTGAATATGACTTTGCATTTCAAATTTTTTTTACCTTCACCTAGTATCTAGAATTATCCGATGATATTATCCCAAAGGTTCCTGAGGATAAAAGAACACAAATGTGATATCTTTGTTTTATTTTTACTTTATTTTACAGATGTGGTCAGAAAACTTTTAAGAACTTTTAAAAGCTCACACAATTAGTCTTTGGTTAGACCAAGATAAAAAATTCATTATATTAACTTCTTTTCTTGACTTTTTCCTCCAGACTTTAGCACTCTCCCCAAATTAGAAAGACAAAACAATCCATTCTATGGGCATGTAGGTTGTATGCTGTCTTATAATTGGATGTATAAGTTCCAAGTCTTTTCAGTACGATTGCTTTTAAATTTCTTACTATTACAGATATTAGTTTCTGATAGACGAGGAAAAGACGACATTTAAAAAGTTCACTTGAAGAGGGTGAGTCTAGATGCCAGACCATTTTTGACATCAGGGATTAAGCAATAAGCAAACTCCATACAGTTCCTGTTCCTGTGGCGAATACCATCTCTAACAGAAATGGTGGACTCTGAAGGGAAGCCCCCGAGGTCCCCAAACAACACAGGCCATTCATTGCCAAGGCTGTTGGTTGCCCGTCAGAGCAGATATAAGGCTGAGTTGTGGACGACATCACATGCTTGGTTGCAGGAACCTGGGGAATCAAGCACAGCTCCAGACAGGACATGACGTGCACACAGTGTTCATGACGTCCGGTGACTGTCCTTACCCCACAAGACCTGCACAATATTGGAACCATCAACCTTCTGTCATGGAAGATGGAGGAGGAAAGAAAAAGACATCAAAGCAGAAGAGACTCGTTGGCAAAGAAGGGTTGGAAAAGAGAGATGGGGAGACAGGAGATGACAAGAGGAAGGGATACATCAAAATATAGGCAAGAAAATACGCAAGGCAAGAAAACTGTCAAAAATAAGTTTTAAAGTTCAACTTCTTGAAGCTCAATTGGTAGAGTCTTCTTGCCTAGCAAGCAGAAATCCCAGGGTTCAATTCCAAGCACTGCATGAAACTGGGTATGGTAGTTTATACCTGTAACTCCAGCGCTTGGGAAGAAGAAGCAAGAGAGTCAGAAGTTTAAGGTCATCCTTGGCTATATTAGCCAGCTTGAAACCAGTCTGGGAAACATGAAAACCTGTCTAAAAAACCCCACCAGTTTGGCTTTGTTAATGATCAAATATATACATTAAGAAAAACAAAAAAGAAAAGAAAGAAAAACAGAAAACACATACTCTTAAAATATCAAATCAGTTCTTTAAAACAAAAAGAGGGACTGGAGAGAGGGCTTAGCAGTTAACAGAGCTTGCCTGCAAAGCCTGATGGTCTGGGTTTGATTCCCCAGTACCCACATAAAGCCAGATGCTCAAAATGGTGCATGCATCTGGACTTCATTTGTAGTGTCAGGAGGCCCTGACACATGCATTCTCTCTGTCTCTGTCTCTCTCTCTCTCTCTTGCAAAATAAATAAAACTATTTTAAACAAAAAGAGAAAATGCTAGTGGTTAGAAGCACTTGCTCACAAAGCTTGCTGGGCTGGGTTCAATTCCCCAGCACCCATGTAAAGCCAGATGCACAAAGTGGTGAATGCTTCCGGAGTTCATTTGTAGTAGCTGGAGGCCCTGGTGTGTCCATTCTCTCTCTCTCTCTCTCTCTCTCTCTCTCTCTCTCTCTCTCTCTCTTTCTCTCTCTCTCTCTCCTTACATATAAATACGATTTTTTAAAAAAATAAATGTATGGCAATGAGAATACTGAATAAAATACGAGGCATCCATATAATAAAATAAACTATAAGCTTTTAAATAGGATATTTTAAGTAGTTCTCTTGTGGAGGGTAGTCTAAAGAAAATGATATATTCTCTATGGTTTAGAAAGCAAACTAGAAGGAGTAATAATAATTATATAGGTTGTGTTGTAGTTACCTTCTCGTTGCTGGAGCAAAGCACCCAACAAAAGTAGTTGATGGGAGAAAGTTTCTCTTTTTTTAACATTATTATTTTATTTATTCATTTTCAAGCAGAGAGATACAGAGAGAGACAGAGAGAAAGAGAACACACCAGGGTCACCACCTTGTGGGTCTGACTTATGTGGGTACTGGGGAATTGAACCAGGGGCCTTAGGCACTGGAGGTAAGTGCCTTAACCTCTGAGCCATCTCTCCAGCCTGAGAAAGTTTCTCTTTTGGTTTAAAGGCTTGAGGCGTCATGATGTCAGGCATGAGCAGAGGCTGGACATCACCTCTGCCACAGCAGATGGACAACAGCAGCAGGAGAGTGAGCCAAACACTGGCGACAGGGGAGCTGGTTCTAACATCCCAAGGTCCCCCCAGCCACACACCTCCTCCAGCAAGGCTCCACCTCCCACAATGCCTCCAGCTGGGGAGCCATATTCAGAACACGTGGGCTTAGAGGGGGCATCCAATCCAAGCCATTACACATGCTTTATTTCTCTCCTGTATCACTTTTTTGGCACTTTTTAGATGTCTACAGCCAGATTGTATTATTTTTATAATTGGAAACAAACTTCACCCCTCCCTTACACACACACACACACACACACACACACACACACACACACACATCACGAGTTAGCTACAGACACATTTGTTTTCATGGCTACAAAACCCCAAGAATGCCAAGGGGAAGGAAAGTACAGAGGAGAAATTTATTTTATTTTGCTCAGTTGTCATCTTATCTTACATTTAACTTTGGCTAGTTCCTCTGGTCTCTTATTTATGCCAAGCTGACATTATTTATGTGTTATGTTATGATTTCCCAAGGAGAATTTAAAACCTGTTAGGTTAGAACCTTTCCTTCTTGGGACTGAGAAGATATCTCAGTGGGTAAAGCATTTGCTGTAACAAAATTAGGACCTGAGTTCAGATCCCCAACAAACATAAAATGCCCGGCGTGGTAGCATGCACCCGCAATCCCAGTGCTGCGGAGGCAGAGACAGAAGGATCCCCTGGGCTTGCTGGCCAGAGTGTCAAACCAAATTGGTCAGTTCTGCTCTGTGCCTCAAAGATAGAGTAGGGCCTTTACCCCCACCCCGGCCTTCTCGTAGGCAGGAGAGCTGTGTGTGCTCTCCTTCCTTCTCTTAGTAATGGGCTTCTCAAGCCCCCCCCCCAGTTGCCTCCTCCTTTCTTCCTTCTTTCCCTTAAGTTCCTCTTCTCTTTACGTTCTCCTTCCTAAAGCTCTAAGCTAGAATGAAATCTATGGGGTTAAAATGCTACACATATATTATTATTTATAATAAAAATAAAAATCATCTATACAAAACAATCTCCCTAAACTTTAAAACAATAAGGTGGAGAAGTGAAAGACGATGTCGACCTCTGGCTTTCACATGTGTGTCTTGCACAAATCCATACATGCATCCACTCAAATGTGCACACGCATTCCACACATAACATACATAAAACCCACTCTACCTTCTTGCCTTACAGATTGGAGTAGAACCCCATGAGATCTCTCTGCCCCCTCTCTCTTTCTCCTCTCTCTCTCTTTCACACACACACACACACACACACACACACACACACACACACACTTCTATATTCTGATTTTAAAAATCTTTTGGCAAGTGGAAGCCCTCTCTTATTCAGTATGCTATGATCGTTCACATGCATCCAGAAAGATTCCCGTAAGAGGAACAAGAAGCAATCTCCTTATTCAGCCTGTCAGTTTGTCTGGACAGAACGCATGTGCTCACAGTGGCAAAGGCTAGCTTCTCTTGGCCAGGTAGGGAGTGCTGAGGAAGGTCATGAGCGTAAGGGTGAGGGTCTGCTGCTGCTGGACTGTTCTCTGGGCCTTGGGAGACTTCCGATGACCTCACCCTCTCTGTCAATCACGACTGCTTTCCTCATTGCCACGGGGCCGCTAGAATCACGGATTTCAGTGGATTGAAACAAGAAACTAGCCTTTGGCTACTATCACTAAGTGTCAGTCCGTGGCTGGTCTACACTGAACGTAAACAAAACCCCTAGTCAACCACCTTATCAATGGCTTACGGTTGGGAACATTAACCAGGAAAGCCTGGTTATATTCTTATTAATACATATTTGGTGCCAGACCTGGTGGCACACACCTTTAATCCCAGCCCTCGGGAGGCAGAGGTAGGAGGATGGCTGTGAGTTCAAGGCCAAGTTGGGACTACAGAGTGAGTTCCCGGTCAGCCTGGTCTAGAGTGAGACTCTCCCTAAGAAAACAACAACAAAAAGTCTGTATGTATATATATATATATATATATATATATATATATATATATATATATATATATATATATATGTGTGTGTGTGTATATATATGTATATATACACACAAATAAGTATTAACACACACATATATGTGTGTGTATATTTAACAGTCACATTGAGAACACAATATTGTTATATCACATTATGTTATGTTGTGTCATATTAAATAAAAATTTTAAGGTGAAACTAATTGAGAATGTCTAAATGTTTTCCAAAAGAAAATGTTAAACTTGACCCAATTTTGGTACGAAAGCTCTGTGCCCTACATGAAGTAAGTTCCTCTGAAATGTTTATGCCTCAGTGAAGCATTCAGGAGGGGGGAAGAGGGGCCAGGAGTCCTGGGGGCTGGGGAGTTAGCAAGCTGTAGAGTTTGGGGAAGGCAGTAATCTGCATGTCCCAGCCCCTGTTTCCCTAGATCGGAGACCGAGTCAGGAGACCACTGGGAAGAGCTGGGGTTTTGCACTCCTAGGAATTCAGGCAGCATCCGTAGAGATGACTGCGAAGTCCTTGTGTTCTCCCCTACCCCAGACCTCTGAGCAAGAACCATGGTATGGAAGAGCTGGTGTCATGGTTTGATCCAGGTGTCCCCACAAACAAATGAATGTGTCCTGATTGATTGATCCTTAGCTGATAGCAGGTTGGGTTTTATAACCTCAATAGAGCTGTGTTGTTAGGGGCGGGCTTATGGGATTATAAACCAGCTTCCCCTTGCCAGTGTTTGGCACACCTTCCTGCCATTGTTTGCAGTGCTGTGGTGGAGGTGATGTCCACCCCTGTGTTCATGCCATCATTTTCCCTGCCAGGATGGAGTCTCCCCTTGAGTCCATAAGCCAAATAAACCCATTCTCCCATAAGCTGCTTTTGTTTGGGTTCTTTCTGCACAGCAACAGAGTAAGTTGACTAATACAGCTGGTGTCCATGATTCAAGGGAACACACATTCCAAGGGTGTCAGTGAGGCCCAAGAGAGAAGCAGGAACTAGAGAGGGAAAGGTGTCTAGTGCTGCAGGTAGACCCCAGCATCATGCTTCGGGAAAACCAGGTAGACCAGCTGTCCTCAGCACAGAAGGCTGAAGGAGCCCTCCTGAGCTGACGCGCAGCCATTCCTTAGAAAGACCTCACAGCACGTAACAGAACTGAGCCTCACAACTCCAGTCATGGGCTGGAGAAATGGCTCTGCAGATAAAGGTGTTTGCTTGCAAAGCCTGATAGCCTGGCTTCAATTCCCCAATACATCAAACCAGATGCACAAAGTGGAGCCTGCATCTGGAAGTTTGTTTGCAGTGGCAGGAGGTCCTGGCGAGCCCACACTCATTCTGTCTATCTGTCCTCTCCCAAATAAATACATAAAAATATTTTGAAAAAATAACTTTAGTGTCAAAATCCAAGAGCCTTACAACAGCTTATAGCCCTGGCATGGTTCTTTTGTTTAACTGTGAGCCTTTCTCTTCCCAGAAAGGTTTGGGGGTATATTTTGTCTCCCAAGAATACCCACACCCACTCTGCTCTTCTCTGTGGCATGATGCTGAATGAAGTTAGGTCCCCGCACACCAAACGCGTGCCTTCGCCAGCCGGCGCTGTGTTACACGCTGCCAACAGCAGGAGTGGAGGGAGACGCCAGGGCTGAGCAAGTAGATCCTTGTTCCCTCTTGTTTATTTCCTATTCCTGTGGACATCACCCCTTAATGCTTCTTCACAGCAGTAGCTAAATCCAGTTTAGACCAGCTCTACTGCCTCACCCTCCAGGCTGTGAACAGCAGGCTTCAAGCCCAGCCTCAGTGTCTTGTGAGCTCAGAGACACCTGTCACTTACTCATCAGAGGCCCATGCATCACCTCCCACATCCTCTAAGTTTTTTTTTATTATTTTAATTTGTATTTATTTGTTTTCAGGTGTATGAATGTGCTTGGATCTCTTGCTGCTGCAAATGAATGCCTGTCCAGCTTTATGTGAGTAGATGGGGAGTTGAGCCCCGACAAGCAGGCTTTGTAAGCAAGCATCTTTAACTGCTGAGCCATCTCCCCAGCCCCCATCTCTAAATTTCCTCTGTGCTCTTCAATGTAGCTGCTGCCTGCAGCTGCTCCTCCATGTTGCTTTAAGGGTGGAATTTATGCCTTTCCAGGTACCTGGTGAACAGCTTTCCTGCCTCCATCAGACCCTGGCTGATAAGCAAGCCTAGATAAATTAACAGGCACTAAAGAAAAGTGGAAAACAGAATGAGCTTTGGAGGCTCCAGGGCCTGGGTTTGAATTCTGCCTCTTGTCATCTGCTGGCTATGACCAATTTCTTTGCACTTCAGTTTGCTGGAACGATGTGTTTCCAGCTGTTATTGGGGCAGCTGAAGTGCTGGGCACATCTGGCCCACTCAGCCGTGGTAAACATTTGAACGACCAGACTGGCAGCTTCAAAATCCATGCACGGATCTTATGTACCTTATTATTTGTGAAAGAGGAGATTACAAATCTGCTTATATAACATTACTGAATAAGGACATGTCAAAGGAAAAAAGTGGTTTAGATAATCATAGCTCACTGGAGCAATGACCTTCTACTGATCTAACAGGGAACGCTCTGTGAGGTCAGGTGTTGTCTATAGTAATTTAAAACATGGGGCACTTGGTTTTGTTTAGACATGGTTTCACTATATAGCCCAGGCTGGTCTTGAATGCATGATCTTGCCTCAGCCTCTCAAGGGCCGAGATTATAGGCATTAATCACTACATCTAGTTTAAAAATGATTTTAGTCATTTCTTGAGCATGAGAAGTTATGAGCTAACCTGAGGATAAACAGAACATCTGTGTTAGTCATCCTGTTGACCCTGGCATGTCTTCTTCAGCTACATGGTGGGCTTGGGGAATTCATAGCAGAGCCTGATCTGGTGGGTGTGGGATATACTTCAGGCTCTCTTCAGCTAAAACATGGGTAGTAGTTTGGTTCTGTTTTTCATGACACCCTCATAAAGAGAAAAGGTGTCTCCTGCTCTTAGACAATTGGAGCCATTCCTCCTGTGTGCTGAAGTCAGGATTCCAGCGTAAAACCTGAAAATGAACAAGGTCCTGAAGGAGTGTCTCAGGTCTTCCCAAGTGGAGGTGGATGGAAGCTGTTCCCACATAGAGGGACACACAGCCTCTAGTTCTCTGAGCAGAGCACACAGATGCAGCCCCTCCTCTGTAAGGAGGCTCTGTGCACAGCAGGGAGGGGAGTCAGCAGGGTTTCTTGCTTCAGGTTGGTAGGTTGCATCTAACAAAGGTTAGAGTCTATTAAGTAGATGGTTCAGACCAAGACTTTCCCACGCATAAAGTTGGGATGGGCATGTGGATGAAATTGGTTCATTCTAGAATATTCTTCCTCACAGAAGCTGGAACTTCTTCAAAGAGAAAAACATCAGCACAAGACCCAAAGTTATTCAAAGGAACCACTAACTCTACAATTACCAGGAGGATGCGGTTTGAGAGGCCCAGAGCCCACTTCCATCGTGAGGAGGCCCTGCTAAGAGGTCATGACTCCTAGACACAAGAAAAGACAGCAGGCAGCAGAGGCATCAAGGTTCTCCGAAACTCCATCCTGTCTGTTTGCTTGTCTGGAACTCCAAAGCATGTCCTCCAGGAAGATTTTTCTAAGCATGCATGCTTCACCAGCACCAAGTGACACTAGATTCCATGCCAGACTGTGAGCAGCCATGTCAGCCCCCTGCAGAAACACACACACACACACACACACACACACACACACACACACACACACACACTGTAGAAACAAGTGGAAGATAGAAACAGACAGGGTGGAGGGCTGTTGGGGGAACAATTAAGGGGGAGGGAGGGAAAGGGAGTGTCATAGTCAGCCACACACCCCTTGGATGAACCTCTAAACCAGGCACAGTTATAGGAGGAAAGGATTTATTGAAGTTACAGATCCAGGGGAAGTTCCATAATGGTGAAAGAGGCTGCCCACCCCTCTTTTAACAGTCCAAGCAGAGAGAGAAAAACCATCACCAGCACCACCCACACAAGATTTCCTTCCCCTTTATATAGCCTTAGGGAAGGGTCTTGCAACCCTATCCCAGACTTATTGGCTTCCTGAGTCTCTGGAATTTCCTTCCTGCACTGTCCTCCCAGGAAGGGATGTTTGTTTTTTTTTTTCTAGCCCTCCTGAGCCTGCTTATACCCTGCCCCCTACTTAGAGGGCAGCCTTTCTGTAAACAACATCAGAGACCTACCCAAGATTACTATCAGATAAGGTTGACAATAAAACTTAACGGTAACAAGTCCACCCCTTGTCAACTTGACATCAAACCATATCTCCTCACCTCATAATTTCCAAATGAAGACAGTAACAAGATCATAATTCTGCCTAACATGATATAACTATCCCAGATACAACCACAAATGCATAATCTCCCCCTAACATAAGGCAAGGTCTCTTACCTGTGAGTTCTGTAGAATCAAAACAAGTTACATGTTTTTAACATATAATGGCACAGAATATACATTTCCAACTGCTATGAGGCATAACAAGGAGAGACTGGACCAATACAAACTCAACAGCCATTAGGAAAGCATCAAACATCTGCAGTTCAAGTTCGATATCACAACCAGTGACTGACATTCTCTGGATTTTCCAACTCCACCCCTCCAGCTTGGCTGAGTAGCTGGGGAAAACTTCCATTCCTAGCCAATAGCACTTCGTGGTAGCCCACTGCATAGTCCTGGCATATCCAAACATCTTGCATTGCAAACCACGGTCCATCTTCCAACAGCTTCCCTTGCTGATCAGGGACTTCCTGCCCTGTTCCATATACCACATCCTAGCAGTGGCTCCTGGAACTGTGTGCATTTCATAACCCATTCCACACATGCATTTTTCATGTTTCCAAAAGCAATACCAGGTATGCAGGACACAGCCACACTGTTACTTCAGAGATGAAATAAATCATGACCTTGAAGAGCAGGTTTCTTCCTTTCAGCTTTCTTCTTTCAAAAGAGTTTACACAGTCAATCATTCAGTCGTCCTGGGTGGAAACACCTCAGGCATACTTTCCATTGTTTCAGTGTAGAGCAGTTGGGCTGTCTTCTTTAGCATTGCTAATGTGTTGACAATAGCAGCTTCAGTAACACCGTGTCCCCCTACTGAGAGAGCTGACCTTCCTGTAAACAACCTCAGAGACCCACCAAAGATTACTAACAGGTCAAGTTGACAACAAAACAACCATCACAGAGAGAGAGACAGACAGGACTAGTGGGAAGGAAGACAGGTGAGCGGAAAGGAGAAGTGGGGGACAAATGACAAAGAAAAGAAAGGAAGGAAGACAGAGGGAGGAAGGAGAAGGAAAAGCATGTAGGAATGAAACTGTGTCTGTCTGTGGACAGCTAGCTTCCTCTAGACCATAGCTCTGTGTGGACTGGATGAACTCCCATCTCTGGAGCCAGGCAGAACCCTACAGAAGCGAGTTCCTGAGAACAGAAAGCCTGGGGGAAGTAAGAGGTCTGAGAGTGTGGAGAGCAAAAAGGGCTTTGACTGTGTCCTGCACATGCCTGGGCCGGGGTGGACCTCCCACCTTTGCAGGGCTGACTAGCTTCCTGTGTAAACCACTGGGGCGGTTCCCTAGGTCCTGGGCTGCTTCATCCACAGACAGCACATTCAGTGGTCAGGGCCAGTGAGGGAGAGGGCAAGCCACACCCACCATGGCGTGACAGCCAGAGGAGGCCTACATGCTAGTCCAGATCAAAGCCAAGCACCTCAGAAGCAGAGCTGATGACTGTGCCTCAGGCAAGTTCAAGGACAACCGAGAGAGGCAGTGAGGAAGCACCCGTCCTCTACATAGAGGTAGCCTGTCCTCTGAGCTGCACCAGTGAACCACCCTTGGCTGGGTGGTGGTTACAGGGGACACTAAATCTGCTGTGTGTGCCCAGCCAGGTCATTCACTTGTGGTTTCTTTCTCCATGGTTTCCTAGCCACATGTATTTTGAAAGCATGAATGCTTTCTCAGCTGAAGTAGGCATAATGGGAACACCCATATCTTATCCAGGAAAAACGAAGATGGAGCACACTCCGGGCACAGGCACGAGTCTCCTTCCTTTGCCTGGGAACTGAGGTGGGATCCACAGCCTCTGGGTCAGATGAACATTACAGGCTCTGCTTCCTCCAAGATCAGCTCCTCTCACTTTAGAGAAATTCACTTCTTGGAACCAGCCATCATTTCCTCACCTACAAAATAAGGATCTTCCTATCCAGCTCACAGGATATATACCACACAAATGAAAAACATTAAAAGGCTGTGGCAGAAATCACTGGGTGTCTATGTAAAAACCCACCTTCTCTTTTCTAACAGTGGAGTTTACATGGCACAACCTGAAGCAGAGACTACATTTCCCAGTATGCACCCAGCTAGTTGTTCACTTAATTAAATCTGCCCAAGGAGTTTTCAAGGAAATGCCCCTGATCAGCATGTAGGTTAGGCCCTAAATTGAGCAAGCAATGTCTTTACCTGCTTCCTTTCCCTGACTGGGTATGGCAGTGATAGCTGGCCCTCAAGCAACAGTCTTGCTTGTTCCAGAGAAGATGCTAGAAAAACAAAGATGAACATCTGGATGCCTGTGAAATTTCATGGAGCCACTATTCAGCCCTTAAACTGCCTCTGGATGTCTTACCACTGGGATTTGGGAGACAACTGAGCAGTTAAAGGTGCTTGCTTGCAAAGCTTGCCTGCCTAGGTTCAATTCCCTGGCCACCATGTAAAGCTAGATGGAAATTCGTTTGCAGTGGCAAGAAACCCTGGTTCATCCCCTCTCTCTCTCAACTTTTTAAGAAAAAAATGAACTTTTTATAAAAAAAAATCTGGCCTGGAGATATGGCTTAGTGGTAAAGGCATTTGCTTGCAAACCCTGATGGCCCAGGTTTGACTCTCTAGAGCTCACATAAAGCTAGATGCACAAGTGATGCATGCATCTGGGGTCCCCATACTCACTCTCTCTCAAATGCATATCAGGATATTATATATATATATATATATATATATATATATATATATATATATATAGCATCAAAAGAGAATGCTGGCCACTCCTTCCTGGCTTGGTTCACTCCCAGGCCACGTGTACAGGTCAAGCTCTCCACTGAGCTTCCGTCAGACAGAGGCCAGGGCCTGAGCCTCTCCTGCCAGAAGCAGCGGGAAGGGCACAGAGAGCCCTCAAGAAACACTCCCACACTGGAGGACTCCTGACTTTTCTATTTGGACTGATTACCTCTCTGAGCCACAGACCACAGGCCCCTGCATTGTTGTTGTAATAATAATTAAATGAGCTGCAGGAAAGTCATTGTGATGGTTAAGTTTTGTTGTCAACTTGACCTTTCAAGTAATCTTGGGTGGGTCTCTGAGGATGTTCACAGGAAGGCACCCTCTTCAGGGCGCAGGGTGTAAAAGCAGGATGTAAAGAGGCTCAAAGAAGTGAAAGAGTGGAAGTGAACATCCTTTCCTGTGTGGGCAGTGCAGGAAGGAAATTCCAGAGACTCAGGAAGCCATTAAGTCTGGGACAGAATTGCAAGACCCTACCCTAGGGCTATATAAAGGTGAAAGAATTCTCTCCTTGGCCCTCCTGCCTGTTTGCTGTTCTGTGTGTGGTGTAGGTGATGGGTTGCTCTCTCTGCTTGGACCTATGAAAGGGGAGCAGCCTCTTTTGCATTCTGGAACTTCCCCTGTATCTATAGCTACAAATAAATCCTTTCCTCCCATGAACTGTGCCTGGTTTGGAGATTCATCCCAGCCATGTGTGGCTGACTACAACAGTAGTGTTTATAGTGCCTGGCTCCTAAGTATCCTATGAATGTCTAGAAATGAACCCTGAAGGGCTGGAGATAGAGTTCAGTGGGTTGGGTGCTTGCCTAGCACGTATGAGGCCCAGGACTTGATCCCCAGCACCACCTCCACTGTGCATGGTGGCGCACCCTGTGATCCCAGCACTCGGGAGGCAAAGGTAGGAGGATCACTGTGAGTTCAAGGCCAACCTGAGACTACATAGTGAATTCCAGGTCAGCCTGGACTAGAGCGAGACCCTGCTTCAAAAAAAAAAAAACCTGAAACAAAAGAAAGAGAGAAGGAAGGAAGGAAAGGAGGGAAGAAGGGAGGGAGGGAGGAAGGGAGGGAGGAAGAGAAGAAATAAAGGAGGGAGGGAGGGAAGGCTGAACATGATGCCATGTTTCCACTCCCAGCCTCAGCCTGGACTAACTACGGTGGGCTGCTCCTCCCCAGTAGCACCCGCCTCGCTGGCTCACTCAGGCGGTCTCGGGGTTTTCTGCCTTCCTGGCCTGTGTGCCCTGGGTGATGCCCCTCTGCACAGTGCCAGCACTGCTATTTCCTGCCACTCGTGGCTTTGGCACCAAAGTGATGTCCCATGGCACCCGCATGCTGCCTGCTCTCCGGGGTGTGGATCAGGCTTCCACCTCTGATTCTCTGAGCATTTGATTCGATGCGGTGTTCAGGCCTAGTGAATCCTTGCTGAGCAGCAAAGCAAATCCATTTTCCCAGAATCCCCTAACAAAGCCCTACTTCAGTGTTGTTGTAGGCCTGCCTACTTCCTGCCTTGCAGCTCCTGAGTTCCAAGCCTGTGATACTTGTCTGTCACACTCTGTCACCTTTGCACCCACTGAACTTGGTTCCACAAGCACAGATGACCTTGGCCGGTCACTGGGCTCCAGGGTACAGGCTGGGGAGAACTGCATCACTGGAACCCAGCAAAGGCGCTCAGAGATGTTTCCTGGGAGCTAAGTTCATACTACCACCGTGGCATTTGGGAACATATGTGACTCACCTTTGAAAGACAAACATTAGTGACCCAGCTGTGTTTTTCTTCGCTTACTTTACACAGGTATGTTGGGCTTGGCTTATGTGTGGACATTTAATGTGCATGCTGCCCTCAGTGACTCAAGGATAAAAATAGCCACATCATCAGCCATAGCGCTGATCTGGTGAAGTCTAGAATGTTCTTCCTTAGGAACACATGTACTTCCTTCTTCCAGACAGGTTAGGAAGGCCCAAGCTCTGTAATGTTACCCTATCTGTACAGAGGAATATTCCTAAAAGACTTCCCATGCTGGCACTACCGCCGTTACATAGATAATTTAAGACTAACCAGAGGGTAGTTATTAAAAAATAAACTCAGGGGCTGGAGAGATAGTTCAGCAGTTAAAGGGCTTGCCTGCAAAGCCTAACGACCAGGGCTCCATTCCCCAGTGCTCACATAAAGCCAGATGCACATTGTTGCACATGCATCTGGAGTTTGCTGTGGCTGAAGGCCCTGGTGTGTCCATTCTTCACACACTCTCTCTCTGCTTGCAAATAAATCAATAAAATATTTTTTAATGTAGACTCAGCCTGGCAGATGCTCAGTTGGCGAAAGGCTTGCCAGGCAAGTATGGGGACCTGAGTTCAGATCCCAGAACCCGTGTATCAGTTACTCTCTCATTGTTGGGACATAAAAACATGTGCCAAAATAGGAAGAATCTTGTGAAAGGAAAGGGTTTCTTTCCAGCTCCCATCTTCCAGGTGTAGACAGCCAGCAGCACATCTTCACGCCAGCGTGGAGGAAGCAGGAAGTAGGGCTGAGTGTGGCCAGCGGGGCTGGGCTGTCACACCCCAAAGCCAGCTCCTAGGGACACAGTTCCTGTAGCAAGGCTCCACCTCCCAAATGGCACTCCCAGGAAGGGATTGTGTGTTCAAAAACATGACGTTAAGAAGGACGTTTTAGTTCTGTGTAAAGGTCAGGTATGGTGATGCACACCTGTAAGAAGTTCTGCAGAGACACAGATGGAGGATCGCATCCGCGAGCTCCAGGCTCGGTGAGAAACCTTATCTTAATAAAGAAGGTGGAGAAGTGATAGAAGGAGACACAGGACATTGACCTTGGGCCTCACACATGTGAACATGCAAATAGAGTTTACATGCACACTTCACAGACATGCAAACACAAGAAGGGTAGACATCCTGGCTTCTTTTTTTTTAAACTTTTATGGACAGCTTCCATAATTATAGACAATAAGCCATGATAATTCCCTCCCCACCCCCATCTTCCCCCTCTCAAATTTACCCTCCATCACATCCCCTCACCCTCTCAATTAGTCTCTATTTCATTTTGATATCATCATCTTTTCCTCCCATTATGTGTAGGTATTATCAGGCACTGCAAAATCATGACTATCAAGGCCATTTTGTGTCTGGAAGTTTGCGTTGTAAGCCGTCCTACCCTTCCTTTGGCTCTTACAGTCTTTCCACCACCTCTTCCCCAATAGACCCTGAGCCTCGGGAGGTGTGATAGAGATGTCCCAGAGCTGAACACTCCACTGTCACTTCTTCTCAGCACTCTGGTGTCTTTTGAGACATCCCATCTGACTTCTTGGTGTCTAATACTACCTTCCCCTAGAATTCAGGAGGTCTGTGGGAGAACCCAGGAATCGACCCTCTTACCAAAACCTCAAGTGAACTTGATGCAGGAAGTTATTCATGGACTATTCTTTGAGAAGCACTTGAATAAGGTGCACCCTCTCCTGACTCTGGGGGCATTCCTGCCTTCCCCACATCAGACTTACAGAGCGGGAGCTGGAGTGTGACTTGTGGATGGAGCTCTTTGATCCCAGAGATGGAGGAGACGAGCCGAGCTTGTGGGAAAGGGTGGATCATACTGAGAATTTTCTTTCTTCCTTCCTTCTTTGTTTCTTTGTTTCTTTCCTTCCTTCCTTCCTTCCTTCCTTCCTTCCTTCCTTCCTTCCTTCCTTCCTTCCTTCCTTCCTTTCTTTCTTTCTTTCTTTTTTTAATCTTATTTTGGAGGAGGAGGGAACAGATCAGCTTCTGGAAAGGCTCCCAGGCTGTGGCCACCAGCTGCTCTGGGAGAGTGACTCACCGGCCCTGTGGCCAGGACCAAGGGTGGTAGGATGACTGGGCAGGCCTTGGGGGTGATGGAGGAGGGGCGGATCTGAGCTGTCAGCCATCTCGGTGGAGCAGAAGAAGGAACCACCTCAGCAAGACCACAGAGGCACCTTTGAGTCATGGCGATGAAAAGTCCTGTGTCCACAAACTCTGCATTCACCTTGGCCTCTTCCTCTTCCTCTGCTTGATTCTCCAGCTTGAATTTCTCCTACCAATTCTTGGTCCCACGGCCTAGAATGTTCTGTGCATCATCTCTCCTCCCACATTCCCAGCACCATGACCCTGGCACCAGCACCCATCACTTCTCACTTGCACCCAGTAGGTCTTCATGGTCCCTGTGCTGCTTGCCGTCTCTCTCCTCCCATTTCTTCTTCATCCCGCCACCCATCAGCTCCCTGGCTTAAAATCCACAATCCACAACGACAAACTTCAGTGTGTGGAAAGCTCTCCATCTCTCCCCTTTTCACCAGCTGGATTCCCAAGGGAATCCCCTGTCCCCCAGGGGCCCCCATCACGTGTTTAGCGTTCCATCCATTCTTCACAGCAGAGCCCATCCTCCCAGTATCATATACGTGATGAGCTGGCTTGGAAACGTGCTCACAGTCCCCAGGGCTGCTGCACCTGCACCCACTGCTCCGTGAGGGTGGGTGAGCACCCTTCTTCCTCCCTGCTCTGCAGACACTCCTTCCTGATTCTTACGTAAGTAAACACAGGGACCACAGGAGAGGGGTCCCCTTTACCCAGCACTCATATCCAAGGCAAGTCTTAATGTTAGCGCGTTGAGGGTAGTCAATCAATGCTAATTAAATGAATCGTTTTATCAGAGTGCATACAATTGTAAGCTAGATTTCATGATGGGTCTCTGGGCTGTGAAGATCAAAATGTCCCCAAGATTAAAGTTCTTCATATATGCCAAATTGAGGAATAGACACCATTTTATACTTTTTGTTGTTGTCGTTTTGTTTTGTTTTTCGAGGTAGGTTCTTCCTCGAGCCCAGGCTGACCTGGAATCCACTATGTAGTCCCAGACTGGTCTCGAACTCACAACCATCCTCCTACCTCTGCTTCCTGAGTGCTGGGATTAAAGGCAGGCACCACCATGCCCACCTAGTTATTTTTTAAACATTTTATTTATTTATTTATTTAAGACACAGGTAGAAATAGGTAGAGACAGAGAGAATGGGCACATCAGGGCCTCCTACCGCTGTAAACAAACTCCAGATGCATGCACCATTTTTGTGCTTTGGGCTTTACCTGGATACTGAGGAAATGAACCCAAACTGTCAGGCTTTGCAAGTAAGTGCCTTCAACCACTGAGCAGATCATCTCTCCAGCCCTGCATTGGTTATTTTTATTGTTACTGTGACAAAAGACACAGCAACAATAAAATAAGTTGCCAGAGGACAATTTAGGGGGACGGGGTTATTTTGGCTCAAGGTTTCCAAGGATTCAGTCCATCATGGCTGGACAAAGGCATGGCAGAGTAGCTCACACAGTGGCAGACAGGAAGCTGTGTAGGACAATGCTGACATTTGCCCCCTTTCTCCTTGTTTTCTCCTTTTATTCATGGAATGGTGCTCTCCACATTCGGGCTTGAGTCTCCAGCTTGAATTTCTCCTACCAATTCTTGGTCCCACAGCCTAGAATGTTCTGTACATCATCTCTCCGCTCACATTCCCAGCACCATGGAGACATCCTCTGAGGTGTGTGTCACCATCTCCAGGTGACTCATGTTGACAATGAAGAACCATCACATTGAGGCACACAGGTAGCCCTGCCGTGGTGAATAGAAGGATACACAGGTATCACTACATTAGAGAAACACTGAGAAGAAAGGAGATCCAAAGATTATCCTTTGTGTGAGTTATCATTTTGCTTATTCTGATCACCGCTTTAATTTATTTGCTTTTCTGGGTTTTGTTTTTTGAGGCGAGTTCTCATTACATAGACCAGGCTACTTTGTATGATCAACCGTCCAGC
Organism: Zapus hudsonius; assembly: GCA_004024765.1. Classification (NCBI taxonomy): domain Eukaryota; kingdom Metazoa; phylum Chordata; class Mammalia; order Rodentia; family Dipodidae; genus Zapus; species Zapus hudsonius. The sequence continues at coordinate 18,133 of PVHP010004321.1, forward strand.
CCCTGCTCCTGCCTGACACTGCAGTTCTATGCCACATGTCACTGTGAAAGGAGCCTTTACCCCTAAAATAGCATGAAGGCAGAGACAGTTTACAACCCATTTTAGCAGAAACTTTAGGTAATGTCTTCTCCACTTATATAGATAAGAATCCCAGGGGCTGGAGAGATGGCTCAGCAGTTAAGGCGCTTGCCTGCAAACCCTAACGAACTGGGTTCTATTCCCCAGTGCTCATATAAAGCCAGATGCACAGTGGGGCATATATGTGGAGTTCATTTGCAGTGGCCAGAGGCCCTGGCCTGTCCATTCTCTCTCTCTCTCTCTCTCTCTCTCTCTCTCTCTCTCTCTCTCTCTCTCTCTCTCTCTCTCTCTCCTTCTTTCTGCTTGCAAAGGAAGGAAAGAGAAGAAACAGCAAGCCCCAGGAAGTCATTTTTAAGTATTATACCACTGGAGTACCTTCCAGTACAAATCTTGGAACCAAGACTAATGCTTTTTTCTAACCACAATCAAAGAAAAAATTATTGTCTTCTCCATATGGAATATGCAAGGTGTAAACAACTTTAAAAAATATTTATTTGCAAGTAAAGAGAGAGGGTGGGGAAACGGGTGTGGTAGGGCCTCTTGCCACTGTAAATGAACTCTAGATGCAGGCACCACTTTGTGCAGGGACTTAAGTGGGTCCTGGGGAATTGAACCCTAAGCTGTCTTTACAAGCAACTAACTGCTAAGCCACCTCTCCAGGCCAGTAACTAACTCTTGCTTCTCCTATTTTCCTGGGAAGGAAGTTGTTGCCAACCAGGCCTCAGGGTATCTTCACTGCTACAATTTTGCAACTTTTCTTTCCCAGGTTCAATGACAGAAGTTTCACTCCAGAAAGAGAACATTCCTGAAAGCAACACCCTAGAGGAAAGGCGACTTGCCAGTTCTGCAAACTGTTCTAGAAGTTGAGTGAGCTCCACAGCCCCTCACTCAGCTTGGTCTCAAACGATGCCAGAGGTCTTTGCTTCTTCACAGGAGCAGCTCACAGGCTGTCCATGTGAAGAGCACTTGAAAGCAAGGAGAGCCAAGGCGGCCACCTGCGCTGTTGGGGAGCCAGAGGTCCTCCCAATTCCCTTGCTGCGGTCTGTACAAAATCCTGTCTCCTCAGGCAGCTGATGGGCAGACGTCCCGTGATCCTTGGATCAGGGATGGTCCATTGTCCCAATGTCTTCATTCTCTCCCCTCAGCAGCAACGGGAGGCCAGTAGGAGGTCTGGATCCTTCCTTGGCAGCCGGCCACGTGCAGCTTTCTTCTTCCTCTGATATAGTAGACATATGGAATCTTTTTCTACAACTCCCAAGTCTATGTTCCCCCTCCACTCTACAAATCAGGAGGCATGAATCTTTACAGAGAAGCCTAAAGCTATTGGTCTTAAACATTCAAGCAGGAAACAGAAAGAATGAACGAACAAGAACAAGGAAAATTAATTCCCAGCCAGGGCCTGGCTGAGGCCACATGGTCTGACATTTCTGCCAATTGTACCCTTCCTCTTCTTGCACACATGCTCCCCCTGCTGCCTGATGCTGGAAGTGCACCACAGAGCCTGGGCAGTAAGGACCACCCCATCCATTGAGGAGTCGCCAAAAGGTGAAATGATAGATCCTTAAGATTCTTTGCAGTCCTCTGGTGAAGGGACCAAATTAACCTTTTCTTTGTCTTTCACAATAAACTCTGTAATAAAGGCTGAAATAGTTTTGTCAAGTAATAAAACACAGGCCTCCTTAAGGGTTAAATGGATGCACAAAACTTTAGGGTCAACTCAGACCCAGGTTCCTGTCACCTGGCATCTCTGAGCCTCTGGTCATTTACCTGTAGTAGAATGTAAATTATGGCAAATGCTTTATAACAAAGATGACCGTGTACTGTTTCTCTTCTCTTCTCTCTCTCTCTCTCTCTCTCTCTCTCTCTCTCTCTCTCTCTCTCTCTCTCTCTCACACACACACACACACACACCTTTTTCCATACATAATAAGTGGACCTGAGAGTCAAAGAAGCAACCTCCTCTGCCAGAAGGAAAGCAAAAAATAAAGTTCTGTCACAAACAGGAAGTAGCAGAAACTCCACCAGAAAAATTATGTCAGGCAAAAGAGAGAGAAAGTAAAAGACAAATGAGAGAAAGAAAAAGAAACAAAGCAGTTGAGGTTGTTCTGGAGATCAAGTTAGCTTTAGCTAATGATTAGAGGGTTTGCCAGCCTGGTTTGGCCCCCCCAAGAAGGGGTTTACAGAGGATTGGGTAATTCTTGACCTAGATTTGACCTCGAAAACGGGCGTCTCCCTGTGCAGTTTAGGCGCTCCGGAGTTAGTAGGTTCCTGCCTTTTTAAATGTAGGTCTCTCCTCCTTCCCGGTGGCAATAGGCAGAGCCAAGGCCCTGGGCCAGGGGAGCCGCCCTGCCTGGCCCGGCCTGGCCCTGGCTGGCTTGGCTGCCCGCTCCCTTCTGCAGACTGGCCACATGGTAGGTTGGCCACTTCAGGGAATGTGACAGCCACACCGAGAGGCTCTTCAGCTCTGGAAATGATGTCAAATTTTCCTTCCAACTTTCTGCTTAGAGGAGACAAAATCCTAGATTTGAAAAATTTTATTTGAGAGAGAGAGAGTGCGTGTGTGTATGGGCGTGCCAGGGCCTCCTGCCACTGCAAACGAACTCCTCACGTGAGACACTTTGTGCATCTGGCTTCACGTGGGTCCTGGGACATTGAACCCAGACCATCAGGCTCTGCAAGCAAGCACCTTTAACCACTGAGCCATCTCTCCAACACCTTAGTTTTGAAGACAAGGTCAACAAAGGGGGAGGGGGAGAACGTAGTAGGACAGGGGGCTATTTTCATTCTCAAAAACATCTTTTAAAAAAATCTTAAGGAGCTGGGTGTGGTGGTCCACACCTTAATCCTAGCAATCAGGAGGAATGCCATAATTTTGAGGCCAGCCTGGGCTACAGGGAGTTCCAGGCCAGCCTGGACTAGTGTGAGACCCTGCTTCAAAAAACCAACAAACCAAACAAAGAATCTTAATGACTTTTCTTGCTTCCTGTTTAATTTGGGGTGTTTTTAAAGCCAGAAAGAGAGGCGTCTAATTATAAGTACACGGATTTTCCTCAAGCTTTCATTCCTTTGCACAAACCTCAGACTCTGCTTCAGTGCTGAGTTTAAGAAAGCTAGCTTGGGCTGGAGATATGGCTCAGCGGTTAAGGCACTTGCCTCCAGTGCCTAAGGCCCTGGGTTCAATTCCCCAGGACCCACGTGGGCTAAACCCACAGGGTGGTGGCCCTGGTGTATTCTCTCTCTCTCTCTCTCTCTCTCTCTCTCTCTCTCTCTCTCTCTCTCTCTCACCTCTCTGCTTGAAAATGAATAAATAAAATATTTTGGAAAAAAAAAAGAAAGCTAGCTCCTTCCTCCTGGGCCTGGCTGTCTCCTTACTAGAGGGTCTCCTCCCACCCTGGGAGAATGCTTGGAGGAAGGACGGGGACACACGTGTCCCTCTGAGTGACCCCATCCACGCACAGTGCCACAGAAGCAAATGTTCTTGGCCTTGGCTCGTGCCCCAATTTAGCTTTTGTGAGCACAAAACAGGTGGAATCGAGCTGGTGTGACCGATGGGGACACGAGGAGGTCAAGGCCACTGAGCTGGTTCCCTGGGAAGCCTGGCCTCCGGAGGTCAAGGTCCAACCACTGGAGTAATGTTCAGTGCCCATTATGGCCCTTAACCAACAAGTGCTCCAGGCTCCCACTCGTGGGAAACAAATGAACGGCCTCTATTTTAAAACACAGCTCAACATGAGCATTTAAAATAAGATATACATGTGTATACTATTATTACTGTGTTTCCTATGTAAAAATCAGACAGTGGGAATCCTTCCCAACTTTCAATCAAAATTTCATTTTTAAAGGGTAATTGATTTTTCCATGATTCAAAAGTCCAATTCTAGAGTGATCTGAGAGGCGGTCTCAGATCCGGACCATGCAGCCCCCCAAAGCCTCAGCCGGGGAGACCCAGCCGCTTTCAGTGGCGACCAGCCGGCCTCAGCCACCACCATGTACACAGTGTCACCTCAGCAGCTGCATCACTGTCTCTGCACCCACAGCCACAGCGAGCACCAGCCTCACCAATACCTGCAGTGCGGAGCTGGGGGCAGCCCCAAGGCCCAGCCAAAGCCCTGAGCCATGGACAGAAACGCACCCCAGGAAATGCTGAGGAAGAGGGGCTATGGTGACAGGAATGACAGTGCTGGAGAAAGAGAAATTTTAAGATAAATCTTAATTTTAAAAGTAATGTGAAAAAAGAATGGGAAGTCCTATGAAAAAAGATAAGACCCCTGCCCTCCACCCTCAGATTCTAAAACAATATCTCTCATCTCTCTTTATCTGCTTTCATTTCTCTCCTCTGCTGATAATCATTTTATTTTTTAATCATACCTGTGGGTTTAAAAAATTCTATTTATTTGCAAGCAGAGAGAGAAGAGAGACAGAGAGAATGGGCACACCGGGGTCCCCAGCTGCTGTAAAAGGACTCCAGATGCACGCACCACTTTGTGCATCTGGCTGCACATGGGTACTGGGGAATCAAACTCAGGCCGCTAGGCTTTGCAGGCAAGCGCCTTAAGCACTGAGCCATCTCTCCAGCCCCATACCTGTGTTTTATTAATGACTATACAAATCAATAGAAATGCATTCTTATTTATTCACAGTCTTATAGTACATTGAGTGGCAGTCTTGCCCGAACTATGCCCCCCTTGCCTGGTAACCCCAGGATTACTGAGGATCAAGCCACCCAGCTATAGTAGAAAACCCAAGAGCTCAAGCTACAGGGGCTGCAGGTGGAGGCCCAGTCCACAGGCCTGGGTCTTCAGGACACTGAACCAGGTACAGCTGGTGCCAAAGAAAGACTCCAGGGAGTCTCACCTCCCACGTTGAAGGGCAAGCGTGTCCCAAAACTGCTGGACTCAGGCGAGGACACAGATCTGATCCACACACACTCACCCTGCCCACTGGCTACCGGCTTAGCACAGGTGCTCACAGAAAGCCCTGGAAAAGGAGCGAGGAGTCTCTCAAGAGACTCCAGCACACTGTTGAGGGTCACAGAATCACTTCACTTCTTGACAGGTCTGTCAGAGCAAAGGTACTACAAACAGCTGGGATGCATTGTTTCATGGCAACGGACGTTAGAAATCTGAGCTCCCGGTGTCTGGTTGGTTGATTCTTTCTGGGACTGTGAGGGTTGAATGTGTTCCAGAACTTTCCAATTGGCTTGTAAGTAGTTCTCTGTGTCTCTTCGCATGGTTCTTCCTGTTTTCATCCAAATCCCCCCTTTGTATAAACACTCCAGTCACCCTGGAGTAGAATCTACCATCAGTGGGTTGGTTACTGTGAAAGCAGACTTGCATAGAAACAAACCCAGACCCTCTGCTCATTGGTTGTCTCGCACAAGCTCTCTCTTCTGCTTCCCACCATGGGATGATGACCCAGCATGAAAGCCAGCGCCTTAACGCTGGACTTCCTGGCCTCCAGAACTGCGGAAAAGAAAGTTCTGCTCTTATAAGTTACCTCGTCTGTGGTAGTCTGTTACAGTAGCACAAAATGGACTTATAAGCCCCAAACTATTTATTTATTTATTTATTTATTTATTTATTTATTTATTTATTTACTTATTTGCAGAGAGAGAATGAATATGGGCATGTCAGATTCTGGAATGTTCCTCATTCTCTTGACTCAGATGTGAGATTGATCTTTGCTATATTTTGAAAAGTGCCATGGCTTAAAGGTACATCACTCTCCCATGAGGCTTTGGTGGTGTGGCTGTGGGTTACTTTCCCCTTTTGTATCTGTTAAATCCAACCTGACGTCTTGGCTGAGACGCCGTGACAAACACTTTGGACCCATGACAGAGCGACAAGGTGTGGCTTGGCCTCAGTTTAGAAGGTGTTGTAGGGATTCCACACCTGGAAATCCCCAAGCAAATTCCATTCCAGATCTTTCTCAACACCTAGATGGGAGGCCCAAGGGTTGAGGGTCCTCGCTTTCCTGCCTGGCCTTCTACAGCCTGGCTGGTTGTCAGGGCAGCAGGTGGGGACATTGGTGACTTAGATGAATCACCCTGTCATTCTGTGGGTGCTCACTCATGGTGCCGGCATCAAACCCCTCCACCAGGCTTCCACAGAGCTGCTCTCCTTGTCATACAGATTCCTGTCACTTCCTGTCACCTTGGCTTTCCAGCCTGGTGGGTTCTCCATGTCTCTCAGGCTCTGTCAGAACGCTGGAAGCCAGAAGCCCTGGGGACATTAGCTGCCACTCCAAAGAGACAGTGATTAAAGAGCTCCAGGCACCAAAGAACGGACCACCTTCCTCACCCGCGGTTGTGCCTCTGGTCCCCATGGAAGGAGGTGGCTGTGGCCGAGGAAGAGAGAGGTTTGTTCTTGGTCAGGGATGGCGAGGATCAAGGATGGCCCGGGGAGACCTCCGTCCCTGGCGTTTCTGAGATCTCTCAGTGTGCTGACTTCCTCTCCCTCCTCCTGCCCCATCCCACCTCAAGCCAAGTCCTCGAAGTATTAGTGTCCAAAGTGAGAAGGCTTGTAGCACTATGTTTGACTTTCATGACCCTGGCCTGTGGCACGTTCACTGGACTCCATGTGGGCCCCAGTTCCCGGTAGATGGAAGCCAGGGCGGGCAGCGAAACAGGCTGTGACAAGGACCGCAGTGAGAGAGAGGCCAGGGAGCCTTCCACAATGCTGCCAGTGGTGAGGACAGTGACAGTCACCACCGGGGAGCACCTTCCATGTGCCAGATTCAACGTCAACCTCACATTAATTCTTGGAGGCAGGTACTGTTTAAATTCCAATTTTACCAGTGAGAAACCCACCACAGTGAAGTCCAAGGTCACACAGCTAACACAAAGCTGAGTTAATAAAAACGTGGGGTGGGTTGCCTTTGTCACTGAGGAAACAGAGGACCAGGGACGTGAGGGCCTTTTCCAATATCACCCAGCCAAGGAAAGATGGAGCTCCATTCTGACCCTGGGCTCCTCCTGGGCGCTGAGGAGTGGGAGAGTCAGGGTGTAATTGCATCTGCCTCGCCCTTCCACACCTCAAGTTTCTACCTTCCTCCAGAAGCCTCGAGCTTTTTCTCAGGTGACAGGAAGCCGCTGGAAAAGGAGCCAGCTAAGGAGTCAGCAGGTGAAGAAATCAGAAACCTGCACCTGCCAATCTAGGGATTGGTCCAACACGCCCCATGGGACTGACACCTGGCTGCCCAGGTACAGTGTCCAGATGCCCCGGCCAAAGGAGGTGAGCATTAGAGGAAGTTTCCAGAAAGGTGAACATGGAGCAGTAGAGAAAACAAAGAAAGCTAAGATGTGATCAAACAAGTTGGAATCAGAAACTCTTTTAGTTGGAAAAAGCCATGGGGAATAATGAGTCCAAGCCTTTTGTTGTGTTAATCCTGAGTGCTAGCACTGTTTGGGCCTTGCTTTGTGCCAAGAACTTCGGTTCATGCCTACCTTGTGCCGACAGCAGTCAAAGAGACAGGTGAGGCCGAGTATGGTGATTCAAGCCTTTAATCCCAGCACTCCTGAGGCAGAGGTAGGGAATGGCTGAGTTCAAGGCCAGCCTGGGACGACAGAGTGAGTTGCAGGTCAGCCTGGGCTAAAGCAAGACTTTACCTGGGGGGAAAAACCCATATACTGAGAAAGGGGGTCTCCCAGAGCCTGGGAGGGGGTATATATACCTTCTGCTTTACAAAGGACTGGAAATGCATAAGCAGAACTCTGGCCAAGAACGCCATTTTCTCTCTCTCTCTCTCTCTCTCTCTCTCTCTCTCTCTCTCTCTCTCTCTCCTTAAATATTGAGAGCCAGTTTAGCTGAGGAACAAACCACTTCTTTGACTTACTCATTTTGGTTGGAGGAAAAGAGGTCTGTGTTCCTGTGTGCTGGCAGGGCTGGACACCCAAGGGGTGTGTCAGCCATCCTGTGTGTGTCAGCTGTCCCTTTGGCTCACCAGTGTGATGGTTAATGTTGTCACCTTAACAGGATCTAGAACCACCAAGGAGACAAACCTATAGGCCTCCACGAGAGAGTTTTGAGATTGGGTTGATTGAGGTGGGAAGACCCTAACTGTAGATAGAGCACCATTCTCTCTCTTTCTCTCTCTCTCCTTGCAAATAAATAATATATTTTTATAGTGCATCTTCTCCTCCCCCCCCTTTCTTTCTTTTGTTTGGATGCCAGCTGAAATCCCAGCAAGCTTTGCATTTCCTTTGGGGATTCCCCACCTTTTTCTCAATAAATCTTTGTCTTTCTCAGGCCTCGTCATCCATGTGCCGAAGTTTTTGGGTCCATATTACAAAAACACAACAGTATGAAAATCTAAGACACCATGACAAAGTGTCCCCTCGCCTCTTCCTTCCTTGAATTGATTTTGTCAGGTTTTGACCACAGCAACAAGAAAAAGTGACGAGGTGCCAGGCGTGGTGGCGCAAGTCTTTAATCCCAGCACTGGGGAGGCAGAGGTAGGAGGATCGCCATGAGTTCGAGGCCAGCCTGAGACTACAGAGTGAATTCCAGGTCAGCCTGGACTAGTGTGAAACCCTACCTCGAAAAACCAAAAAAAAAAAAAAAAAAAAAAAAAAAAAAAAAAAAAAAAAGAAAGAAAGAAAGAAAAGAAAAGGGATGAATGAAAGTAGTGATCACTTCCCCCCCATTCCTGCCACACTGAGCACGCAGCTTCTACAACCAAAACCCTGTGACACAAGTCAACAGAAATATTCTCTGCAAGAGGAAGAAAGCCACCTTGTACCCCAAAGTGTGTGTGTGTGGGAACAGCAAAGGTATCTCAAATACATAATATTGATGAGAGCTGACATTCACACTCAATATACCAGGTCCTTCATATGAAACACCCAGGGTTCTCATTTACTCTTACAGGAGCCCTTCGAGCTGGAAGGCGGTGTGCAGATGAGGAGGACCAGTTGGTACTAGTGAGGGCAGAATTCCAACCCAGAAGTTTCTCCTGAGGCTGACTGACTATAGCTTTACCATTAGACTACATGGTCAAGTAACTTAAGGTCTGTCTTAGGGAAGGGATAGCCATGTAAAAAGAAGATTTTATAGGGTTCAGCAGTGGGTGGTGCACACTGGGAGCCCTAGCTTCTGAGTATCTTTCATCTTAACAAAACCCTTGGACACTAAGTGAATTTCACGGTTGGAAGGGTAGAAAGATCTCTTCAGGAATTTCCTGGGGAAGCTACAATCAGACACTCACCTGCTCCCTCAAAAACAGACAGGACATTCAAGCACTTGGAAAGAATATCAGGGTCCCAGGTGCCACCTACATGCTTCACTGCGGATTCCAGAGGAGCACCTGTCCTGGGTGGATGGACTGAGGGAAAAGGCTTCCTGGGAGAGGATCCTCTGGCAAGGGTGATGGCCGCACACGGGCCACTGCTTGGCAGTATGGGTATGTGGGGCAGGTTTTAGGACCCTGATGCCCTTGCAGCCAGATCCAAGAGGCCACCGACACCCTGGTAGTTTGAGTTTGTTTCTCAAAGTGAGCTCCACACCTGCTAAGCCCAGTCCTTCCTGCTGAGCTGTTCACCATCTTTTGGTGGCTGCATCATGTGACTGTGGTCTCCTGGCAGCTCATAAGAGGGCCGAACCCAGTGACTAAATGACTCAACATGCTGGTTTGCTTTCTTTTTTGTTACCACATTCAAGCCCATGGTGGTCAATATTTCCCCCAGCTCGCTGGTTTGACTCACAAGGTGAAGCTAACATTACTGCACGGGGAGCCTGCCCTTCTCAACATAGCTCACCAGCTTCAGTGGGCTTGCTTTTGTCGCTGGAATTTGTGAAAGAAGACCAAAAAAATGTATTGACACTTCTTAAATTATTTCTATTTTTAAGAGGTTTTGGTGAGAAATAGAGAAAGGAGATTTAATCAATATTCTTGTGACCCCAAGTTTGACTGCAGGGCACTAACATGAGCTCTCTGTTAAGTAAAAGAAAATCAAGTCAGGATGCATGCATAATTAATCAGGTAGTCAGAGGGACCACTCCCTCGTTGTTGCTACTCTGGACCCATAATTTGTTAATCGACCATTAACCTGAGGACACCAATCTGGTTCCTCCAGGCTCCAGGATGTAGTCTGTCCATCATGAATGAATGTCCTCATCTTGGGTGGTGACCTGTCCTGAGGGCTCACCATTGCTTAGGGACAGCTTCATTCCCTTGTTACAAAGATATCTATCAGCCAGCCCTGTTGTTCCTGGAACTCCAGAGGAAAGAGTAAGGACAACGCTTGCTCCAGGTTTGTGCTGGCTGCTTGTTGGTGGTTCCGGCTGGTGGTGGTCTCTCTCTCTCTCTCTCTCTCTCTCTCTCTCTCTCTCTCTCTCTCTCTCTCTCTCTCTGCTTGGATTTATGAATGGGAACCAGCTTCTTCTACCATTGATGGAATTTCCCCTGGATTTGGTAAGCTTGAAATAAATCCCTTCCTCCCCTAAAACTGTGTTTGGTTAGATGTTCCTCTTAGCATCGTGGAACTGTCCGCTACAATTACTACTGAGAATGAGTATCTAGTGGGGTTAAGTGTTAGGGAGACATGCACAAGAACCATTTCTTCATAGCTTCTCAACTTTAGTTACTTTTAGAAGGGCTGGCAAAGTGGCTCCATTTTTAAAACCTCGTGTGTGTTTGTGCGCATGTGTGCGTGAGGCAAGGCACGTGAGTGGAGGTCAGAGGACATCCTCAAGGTGTCTCTCCTTCCGCCATCCTTGAGGTAGGATCCTTTACCACTGTTGACATCACTAGATAAATGAAGGAGTTCAGTGGAAGACATATGGGTGAGGGGAACAAAAAAAGAAAAAAGAAAAAAGAGGAAATTATGATTAAAATACCTATTGTACAAATATGAAAATTGTCAATAAAAAGTGTTTTAATTCTTAAAGGAAAAAATAAATGAGGGTTGGAGAGATGGCTCAGCAGTTAACATTTGCCTGCAAAGCCTAACAACCCAGGTTTGATTTCCAGCACCCACATAAAGCCAGATTTATGTGGCACATGTATCTGGAGTTTCTTTGCAATGGCTAGAGGCCCTGCCATGCCCATTCTCTGTCTCTCCTTGAAAATAAATAGATAAAATATTTTTTAAATGAAAACGTTTTCTAAACGGACTAGAAAGTATTTGTTTATTGATGTACTCCTTTGGTGACTCTTGGGGTTTGAATGTCAAATGGCATCGTGCTTTTTGGTGGCATTGCTCGGGAACATTGTGGAACCTTTAGGAAATAGAGCCTCCTTAGAGGAAGTGGGTCACTGGAGAGGAGGGGGGCTGGGGTTTTTATAGCCTGGTCCTATTCTCCTGTTCATCTTTTCCTTGCTAACTCTGGCTACAATGTGACAGGCCTGCTGAAATGAACCTTGACTTTGAGAAGAGCCAAGTTCTTAAGCAGGCAAAAGCCTGACAAAGTCAGCAGAATTTCATCTTGATAAAACCTAAAATCTATGAATCAGGTTGTTGTTTTGTCTCTGCCTTTTTCATTTGTTTTTGGTATTTTAAAACTGTTACTAAACACACACACAGAGAGAGAGAGAGAGAGAGAGAAAGAGAGAGAGAGAGAGAGAATGGGTACACACTAAGGCCTCCAACCACTGCAAATGAACATCAGATGCATGCGCCACTTTGCGCATCTGGCTTTATGTGGGCACTGGGGAATCAAACTCGGATCATTAGGCTTTGCAGGTAAGTGTAAGTGCTTTAATCCCTGAGCTATTTTTCCAGCCCCAAAGCAGTGTTTTTAAGAGCATATTATTATTACCTTTCACAGAAAATTAATTGAGCTCTATTCTTACATGAAGACTAGATTAAATTTTGACTTTAGAAAAATCCTTTAGATAATTTTACAGTGTTAAAACACCTTTTAAAACATTTTGAACAGGCTATTTCTTAATAAAAAAAAATAAATGCTTTAACCCTGTTTCATAGTTTTCTCAGCAAAACACAGCTTAAATTCTTTCATAATTTCTGTATATAGAATTGTACTTGTTAATTAAAATATTAACTCTAAATGTAGTATTATTACTCTTAGCAAAGACTCAGGAAGAAACCAATTTTAAGCAGTTTTCTATACATTCACAATTCATGAAAACACTTGTTAATAATCTCAAATCTCTCCCCAAAGAGAGCTGAAACCAAATTATATTCATTACAGAATGTCCATGTGGCTACACTTTAAGATAACTTTTGCAAGCTTCTAAGAAGATAATAACAGATTGGTTTTTCAATCATCGGTAGTTTTCTTTAATTCCAAATGCTAGAGGTACCTCTTAAATCCTTGTATTTTATCTAGACCTGGCCAAAACAAAGACCCTGAATAATCTGTGTTTCAAAAGAGGAGACAGTGAAAAAAAAAAAAAAAGGAAAACCCAGAAACAAGCACCAGCCCCTATATGTTGCTATAAATGCAGTCCAAAAGTTGTCTTCTAAATTTTCTTTCTCTCTCTCTCTCTCTTTTACACACACACACTTCAAATTAAGTGTGCCAACAATAATGTTATCGTGTAATATGTTAAAAAAAACAGCAGCCACAGGTTTGCTGCTCAGTTATTTTTAGGAAGTCTAGGGGCAGATTAAGCTTTGCTTTATGCCATTTTCAGACTAATTTAGATCTCAGAAAAGCCTACAACCAAAGATTTTGAGGTATGTGCTCAAAAGTTCAAGGTATGTGCTAACCAATCCTTATGAACACCTCTCGGATGAGCTATTGGAGTACCTTTGAGTCAGAAACGGGGTGTATTTTTTTTTCTTTTATTTTTTTTCTTTTTTTTTTTAATTATCCATAATGAGTTACAACATTTAATGGACAAACAATGAGTTGTTATCCCCAATTCCCCACTGCCCTCCCCTCCCAAACGGGGTGTATTTTTGTGTGACTTGCAAGGACAATGTATACCCCGACTTCTGCCAGTGCAAGGTGTGATTTCCTACATACCACAGAAGTCAGAGGGGAACTCAGGCTTTGTACCAAGAAGGTTCACACGCTCCAATATTCATATTCCAGTTTCATTTTGACTTGAAAGTCACACAGAAAGAAAGTGAGTCAATCTGTATTTCCCTTGAACTCTGTGAATGGTGAGCCAGGGAATCCCCCTGCCGTAGACATTCCCTAGGCAGAAGAGTTCTGGGGAATCTCAAACTCTGAAGGCATGAAGCCACCCTGACACCAGCCTAATCGGGCAGAATGGGACACTTCCTGTTTTGCCAGATTTCACAGGTCTATGCAGGCTGTAACATATCATTGTGACTTTCAGATCAACTGCTAGTTCTCACGGTCCTTTGCCTAGGAGAGAGGAAGTAAAAGAGGTGTGAAGCTCATCTCTTGAAGATGGAGAAGCCATGGTTACAAGTCTGTTCTGTTTTTATCACACTGGGGCATATCATGTCTCTCCTCTAGGGAGAGCACGTAAGGAATGTCATGCAGTATGGATTTTTAAATTAATTTATTTATTTGTTTGCAAAAGGAGAGAGAGGGGGGGGAATGGATGAGCCAGGGCCCCTAACTGCTGCAAACGAACTCCATATGCATTCACCACTTTGTGCATCTGGCTTTACATGGGTACTGGGAAATGGAACTTGGGTTGTTAAGCTCTGCAGGCAAGTACCTTAACCACTGAGCCATCTCTCCAGCCCAGGATGTGTTTTTAGGCTAGCTATTTGCATTAAACTCATCACATGACAGACAAGGGAGTTTGAAAGTGTGGGTACAAAGCTGGGACAAAGGCTCACCGCTTTTTGCTGTCCCCAGCACTTTACCACATGCTTCTAGGGTCTAGCCTTTTCTCTGTTGGGAGGTTTTTGATTTCTGATACTGCTAAGTAGCTAGTCAGAAAGGAGTAGCCTGAGGGTTCCTGAGGATGGAACCCCTCATCCTCCACAGCTTTAAGCCAGAGCATCTGTGTTCCTGGTAACACATGGATTTTGAAGAAGGGCAAGGATCTCAATTGTACCTCCTTAGAATTTGAAATACCATGTAAAAGTAAGGGGAAAGCATCAAAAAACGGTTGTTGTAGCTACTTTCTTGTTGCTGAGACAAGATGCATGCTCAGAAGAGGCTCTCCATGTCTGTTGCTTCATCACACCCTTGTAGCACTTCTTTTCCTCCTCCCATCACTATTGATAGGCCATTTCCATGTTCATTGAAACTTTCAAAATTATCTTTTATTTCCCTTTTGGTTTCACATGAACAGAGTGAATTCCAGGTCAGCTTGGGCTAGAGTGAGAGCCTACCTCGAAAAAAAAAATTGTTTTAGAAGCCCTATGAGCTAAGAAACGTTATCTGTCTCCTTATCAAACCCAATATGCAGAGGTGACTCAGAATAGGCTGACCTCATAGGGGAGAAGGTGGCAGTAGTCCACAGTTCTGGAGCTCATCAGGGGGACCTGTGGATGGTTCTTTGATTATCATCCAGACCAGGGTATGGAATCAAGAGCCCCAGCTCTTCCCTCAGTAGCAATAGACAATTAATGATTGCTGGGGGAGACATTTTCTTCAGTGGTGTGGCCACTGGTAAGTTGCCCATGCTCCTGTCAACAACTATAAACACATTGGGTCACCAAAAACATAATTTATAAAAATAAAGTAGGGCTGGAAAGATAACTCAGCAGTTAAGGCATTTGCCTGCAAAGCAGAAGGACCAGAGTTTGATTCCCCAATACCCATTTAAAGCCAGATGCACAAGATGGTGCATGTGTCCGGGGTATGTTTGCAGAGGATGGAGGCTCTGGTGAACCCATTCTCTCTGTCTGTCTGTCTCTCTCTCTCTCTCTCTCTCTCTCTCTCTCTCTCTCTCTCTCAAAAAAATATTTAAAAAATAAAAATAAATGGAGTTCCTGGATAAGATGGCTCCATGGTAGCCACACCATAGCAGTCAGTCGGAAGAAAAAGGCAGAAAAACAGGAAAACACACCCTTCTGAAAACCAAAGGGGTGCATGATAAACTCAACATTAGCAGAAAACCCTCCACCATGGCAGGGCTTAAAGCAAACCTCACTGTTACAACTTTGAATATAAAGGGACTTAACTCCCCTATAACAAGACACAGGTTAACAGGGTGGATTACAAAATAGGACCCTTCCATCTTCTGCCTTCAAGAAACACACTTCACCTCTCAAGACAGAAATCTCCTTAGGGTGAAAGGATGGAAACTGATCTTCTAAGCAAATGGAAATAAAAAACAAGCAGATGTGGCTACATTAATATCTGACAAGATAGACTTTAAGCCAAAATTAATTAAAAAGGACAATGAAGGTCACTTCTTACTCATCAAGGGAATGACCCAACAAGAGGATATCACTATCATAAATATGTATGCACCAAATACAGGTGCACCACATTTTATAAAGCAAAACTTACTCAAAAACAAAGAAGAAATAAACTACAATTCTATCATAGTAGGAGACTTTAACACACCACTATCATCTCTAGAGAGATCATCCAAATAGAATATGAACAGGGAAATAACAGAGCTTAACAACACTATAGATCAACTAGACTTAACAGACATATACAGAACATTCGATCCTAACTCTAAAAATACACATTCTTCTCAGCAGCCTGTGGAACCTTCTCCAAAACAGACCACATATTAGGACATAAAACCTGCCTCGACAAATTCAGGAAGATTGACGTAGCCCCTGCATCATATCAGACCACAAAGCATTAAAGCTGTAAATTAACAATGGGAGGAACACTAGAAATCACACCAACTTTTGGTGACTGAACAATATGCTATTGAACAATGAATGGGTCAAAATCAAAAAAGAAATTGAAATTTTTCTTGAAGCAAATGATAATGAAAATACACCATACCAAAACTTCTGGGACACAATGAAGGCAGTCCTAAGGGGGAAATTCGATTATAAATGCCTTCATAACAAAGACAGAGAGATCTCAAATCAATAACTTAACCACCCACCTAAAGGCATTGGGGAAATTAGAACAATCCAACCCTAGGCGCTTAAGGCGAAAAAGTTAAGATCAGAGCTGAAATGAATTAATTTAATGAAATGGAAATGAAGAAAGCAAAAAATAGATGAAAAGAAGAGCCGGTTCTTTGAAAAAAATAAACAAGATTGACAAACCCTTAGCCAATCTCCAATCTAATTAAATGGAAAAAAGAGAAGGCCCAAATCAATAAAATCAGAAATGAAAAGGGAGAGGTCACAACAGAGACCAGTGAAATTGGAAGAATCATGAGGTCATACTTCCTAAACCTCTACTCTACAAAATTGGAAAACCTGGAAGAAATGGATGAACTTCTAGACAACTACCACCTACCAAAGCTTAACCCAGAGCAGATAAAGCTCCTAAATAAACCTATCACATCCATTGAGATTGAAAATGTAATCAAAAACCTCCCCCAAAGGAAAAGTCCAGGACTTGATGGATTCTCAGCTGAATTCTATCAAGCCTTCATCATAGAACTGAAACCACTCTTTCTGAAGCTTTCTCATGTTATAGGAGAAGAGGTGAGGCTTCTAAACTCTTTCTATGAAGCTAGCATCACCCTAACACCAAAACCAGACAAAGACACAAGAAAGGAAAATTACAGACCCATATCCCTGATGAATATAGATGCAAACATTCTGAACAAAATCCTTGCAAACTGAATACAACACATCAAAAGTATTATCCACCTTGACCAGGCAGGCTTCATCCAGGGATGCTGAGATGGTTCAGCATACAGAAGTTGCTTAATGTAATTAACCGTGTTAATAGACTCAGCCACAAAAACCACATGGTCATCTCGATTGACACAGTAAGGCCTTTGACAAAATTCAATACCACTTCATGATCAGAATGCTGGAGAGACTTGGCATAGAAGGCTTATACCTCAGCACAATAAAGGCAATATAAAAAACTCCTAAAGCCCAAATCATACTCAATGGGGAAAGACTCAAGGAGTTCCCACTAGAATTAGGAACAAGACAGGGGTGTCCACTCTCACCACTGCTCTTCAACATAGTCCTGGAAGTCCTAGCGCAAGCAATAAGACAGAAGGAAGGCATAAAAGGAAGAAGTAAAACTATCCCTTTTTTCAGATGACATGATCCTATACATGACAGACCCAAAGAAAAGTACCACTATACTCCTATAGGTGATAAATTCCTTCAGCAAAGTGGCAGGATACAAAATCAACACACAAAAATCAGTAACCTTCCTGTATGAAAATGACATGCATACAAAAAAGACATCAGAGAGACTGCCCCATTTTCAATAGCCTTAAAAAAAAATCAAATACCTTGGAATCACACTAATCAAGGATGTGAAAGACTTGTATAATGAAAACATAAAAATGTTCAAGAAGGAAATAGAAGAGGATGTGAAAAGATCCTCTTTCCATGCTCCTGGATAGGTAGAATTAAGATAGTAAAAATGGCAATTCTTCCAAAAGCAATATACAGATTCAACGTCATGACAATAAAAATCCCACCTTCATTCTTTACAGACACAGAAAAAATAATCTCAAAAATTATTTGAAATGGCAAAAGCCCTCGGAATTGCCAAATCTATTCTTAGTTAAAAAAAAATAAAAACCACCTCCTCAGGTGGTATCACCATTCCACATCTAAAGATATACTATAAAGCTATAATAACAAAAACAGCATGGTACTGGTATAAAAACAGACAGACCAATGGAACAGAATTGAAGACCCTACTCTTAGTTCGAATACTATAGTTACTTGATCTTTGACAAAGGAGCCAACAACATTCATGGGCATAAAGATAGCATCTTCAACAAACGGTGCTGGACAAATTGGGTAAATATTTTTGTAAAAAAATGAAAAGAAACCCACTCCTCTCACCATGCACAAAAATCAACTCCAAATGGATCAAAGACCTCAACATAAGACCTGAAACTCTGAAAACCCTGGAAGAAAAAAACAGGAGGAACTCTCCATGAGACAGGAGTAGGGAAAAACTTCCTGAACAAACCTCTTGATAGTCCAGGAAGTGCAACAATCACTTAACCAATGGGACCTCATCAAGGTTAAAAGCTTCTATACAGACAAACATACCTACTCAGAGCCAATAGACCACCATCAGACTGGGAGATAATTTTTGCCAGTTATAACACAGATAGAGGTCTAATATCTAGAACTTGAACTAATAATAATAATAAATAATTATAATAATAGAAAATCAAATAGCCCCCTCACAAAATGGGGCATTGATCTCAACAGAGAATTCACAGAGGAGGAAACACAAATGGCCTTTTCTCACCTGAGAAAGTGCTCAGCATCCCTAAGCATCAGGGAAATGCAAATCAAAACCACAATGAGATACCACCTTACCCCGGTCAGAATGGCAATAATAAAGAAAACCAACAACAATCGTTGCTGGCGCGGATGCGGGGAAAAAGGAACCCTCATTCACCGCTGGTGGGATTGCAAACTTGTTCAACCACTATGGAAAGCAGTGTGGAGGCTCCTGAACAGGATGGATATAGTGCTACCAACGGACCCAGCTATCCCTCTATGAGGCATCTACCCTCCAGATTTCACGCCTCAGCGCAGAGACATTTGCTCAACCATGTTTATAGCAGCTCAATTCATAATAGCTAAGAATTGGAATGAACTCAAATGTCCATCACTGGACCAATGGATATCAAAGCTGTGGTACATTTACACTATGGAATTCTACTCAGCTGAAAAAAAAGTGACATAAAGAAAAGTGGACAGACTTGGAGTAGATCATACTTAGCAAAGTTCCACAAAAACAGAGAGACAAATGCTTCATATTCTCCCTCATAAGTGGTTCCTAACCAGGTTAAGCTTAAACTCTAAGCAAACCTGACAAGTGAATTTAAAGACTGTAAAAGGGGTGGAAGGAATGGGGGGGGGACTTTTACAA
This sequence comes from Zapus hudsonius, assembly GCA_004024765.1. Classification (NCBI taxonomy): domain Eukaryota; kingdom Metazoa; phylum Chordata; class Mammalia; order Rodentia; family Dipodidae; genus Zapus; species Zapus hudsonius. The sequence goes on from PVHP010004321.1 coordinate 37,062, forward strand.
TAAGTTAAACCAATAATAAATTGATACCATAAAATCCTTACTTTCAAATAGTAAGCCCCCCTCCCCCGAGGAAGCCGTGGGCATCACCTGGTAAGAGGGGCCATGAATGGAATGGGAGAAAGCCTAACCCCAGGAAAAATTGTTCAGGCCTACAACTCCCTGTCCCACACTGAGCGGTTGATCGAAAAGACCCAAGAGGTCACCAAAACAAGACAGGCTTTTGTCAAAGTTCTTGAATACCCATCCCAGGCCAAAGGTAAGACCCTATTGCTGAAAAACAAAACAAAACAAACAAACAAAAAAAAACACAGAATATCGTCAAACAACACTAAAAGATCCTGCAAGATCCAGAATGGTAACCAGCTCCTAGATGGTAGCATGTGTAGCACTGGAAGGTGTTGTATGAGCTGCCAAGGGAAACTGGTCAATGATATTTGGAGAAAGCAGAGACCACTGATATACAATACAGACAGTTGTCACAAGAATGCTGAACACACAGCTGTATGGAAGAGACCAGCAAGTCAAAAAGTGCTCATCTGTGGGGGGTAATCAACATTTTAACGATTGGCTAAGAGATCCGCTCAGTGGCAAGGAACCCTTAACTGGAACTGGGATCCATGACAAAATCTTAGGGGGACCAAGAACCAGAGCTCCAAGGGGAAAGTCCCACTACCAGAGATCTACAGCCATTAGAATCTTGCCAAATGTGCAATGTTTGTCTCATTTAACATATATTGATCTCACTCTCCAATGGAGACTCTATTTTTCAGAAGGCAGCAGGAGCTGTGGACAACCCAATTCCACCAATAAGACATGGGATGATGGCTGACATCCTGGCAGGAGACAAACCACCTCTGGCCTATCATGTAGGGCCCAAACGAAACCAATGAGAAACAAGAGACCAGTCACCACAGCAAGTCAGATAACCCATGAAAGGTCAATGGAGACAGACACCAACCATACCCAACACAACCCAGGGCAAAGGTCCAGAGACACTTAAGATCTCAACAATAAAGCAGATTTAAAACTTGCCCACCATGACTCAGATAACTCGCGACAGAGGGGGTGGAAAGAATGTAAGAGCCATAGTGGGGGAGAATATCCAGAGACCTTGCCCCCCTCAGCAACAACACACTAAGGGGGAAAAAGTGGCTACCCTCTTGTGCTATTCATAACCCCCTACCCCATGGACTGATCCAGAATGCCCACCGAGGAGGGTCCCCAGTGGGATGGGGACAGACAGGAGGGAAATGGGGGTATCATCACAAGATTTGCTCATACAATGTATCTAATTGTTGATAATAAAGATATTAAAAATAAAATAAAATAGTAAATTAATAAATAAAGTAGAAAGTTGACCTGTTGGGAAGAGGAAGGGCTTGGAGGGAGAGGACCAAGAGAGGGTAAAAGTGATACACATGATCACAATACATTACATACAGCCGGGCATGGTGGCGCACACCTTTAATCCCAGCACTCGGGAGGCAGAGGTAGGAGGATCACCATGAGTTCAAGGCCACCATGAGACTACATAGTGAATTCCAGGTCAGCCTGGACTAGAGTGAGACCCTTCCTTGAAAAAAACAAAAACAAAAAAAATACATACCTTCATGAAAAGAGAATAGTGTAACCGATTGTGTATAATTAATATATGCCAATGAAAATCTTAAAAAAATAGTCCAGGTCAGAGAATAATTTCTGATGGTTTTGGCTCTGCCTTCTACCCTCTCCTCAAATTCCCCTGGTTTCTATCTACTATCTAATTCCCAAACTTCTCTCACATTTTAGATTTTTGTTACGGCATTTCAAGGTATAAAATCTAGGTATAAAAAAATCAATGTTAGTTACTCTGGATGCATAACAAATTTCTCCAATGTTAGCATATAAAGCAATAAGTAATTTTTAGTTGCTCATGCTACCTAAGGGTCAGGCAGGAGAGCCCTAACTTAGTGATTCTGCCTTGGAATCACATGAAGTTTTAGTCAAGATGTTGGCCAGAGATGTAGCCATTTGAAGACAGTTCTGAGTGAAGAATTTTTACTTCCTCACAGCTCAACTAATGTTGTTCTTTGGAGGGAGTCTTAGATACTTGCCCTGTGACCTACTTTCTAGGGCTGCTGAATGTTCTCAGGGATTCTCTTAGCACCAGGGGTCCAAGAGAGAGACATGGAAATTGTATGATATTTTTAAATTTAGTCTCAGAAGTCTGTCACATAATCTATCAGTCATAAAGAATAACCCTGAACACAGTGAGGGAGAAGATGCATACAAGGGTGTGACAGGCATAAGAATAGGGTCATTAGAGATTGTTTGAACCAGGTGTCCCCCATAAACACGTGTGTTTTCAATACATGGTCTTCAGCTGGTGGCAATTTGGGAGGTGGAGCCTTGCTGGCGGAAGGGTGTTGCTTGGGGTGGGCTTTAGGGTGTTACAGCCCTTGCCAGCATTCAGCTTACTTCTTGCTGGTTTCTGCCAGCTGCTGTGGCTAGAAGTGATGGCCAGCCACTGCTTTATCATCATTTCCCTGCTATGCTCATTTCCACCTCGAGACTATCAGCTGCTTTGGGTCTGTTTTGTCCCAGCAACACAAAGGGGACATCTTAGCCATCGGTTGCATGGTATACATATTCAGTTTATGGACTTAGGTATTTTTGTTGTGTTATATCACCATTTTTTTCATCAAAAGATTATTTTTTAAACTATCTTTATTTATTTATTTGCACACAGAGAGAGATATAGAGAGAAGACAGAGAGAATAGGCACGCTAGGGCCTCCAGCTACCACTAACAAACTCCAGATGCATACACCACCCTGTGCATCTGGCCCTACATGGGTACTGGGGAATCAAACCTAGATTGTTGTTAGGTTTTGCAGAAAAGTGCCTTAACCACTGAGCAATTTCTCCAGCCCTCATCAGAAGATTACTGAGTACCTATCATGCATGCTGTTTCTTAGTGGCAGATCAGTGTTCATTTCCAAAGCCTACAAAACATCTCTGAGGGAAGCCTGAGGTGCTGGGGGAGAGTAGCAAATATGGGAGTGTAGTGATGAAGAGGTGAGGGAGGAGAGGCCTGACTATGCAAGTAAAGGAACTTTAGCTTTTGTGGTGAGTGATTTATGAATCATTTGGAGGGCTTTGAGCAAGAGCATGACATGAATTAGACTTGAGTTTTAAAAGGATCACTCTAGCTACTGTGCTGAGAAAAGCCTAATGAGGACAAGGGATGGGGGTTCTATAATTAGGCAATGGATATAACAAAGTGGGAAGATTATAGAGAGATTGGATTTGGACCAGGAAAGCGAAGAGAGTGATATTTCAGGTGATGTTTCAAAGGAAGAGACAGTGGGATGTTCTGAAGGACTGCATAGCGTACCCAGACATTTGCTCAGGCCTAAGTGTCTTTGCACACTGGGCCTCCATGTTTTAGGGAATCTCTTCTCACTGCCTTCAGATCCTTGAACAGAAATCCCATCATGGGGGGAAACCTGACTATGCTACCTAACGTCCCCCCCTCCATCCTCCTGCTTCAACCTCAACCCCTCTGCTCCACTTTGGCTTTCTCTCACCACACTTATCACCAGCAGAGTTATTACTTCATTGGTTGTCTATTTCCCAATGAGGAGTTGGATCTGATGAAAGCAGGCTTTGGAAACCAGCATTTATTTATCACTAAGAACAGTGTGTATGAAAGCTACTCTATTCTTCGTTGAGAAAAACAATGGTCTCTCACAATAAAAATACATAAACAGAACATATATATCCAAGAAAAGAAAGGCAGTCAAATACAATGTCGAAGTTTTGATCTGAGAAAGAATAATGAAATGGCCTTTTACTAAAGTGGGAAAAACAGCAGGAAAAGGAATTGGAAGAAAGGATTTCAAATTGAGAATTGTAAGATCATCATAACATCATAACATTATGAGTTTAATCATCATAAACTCAGCTTTAGATTTCAGACACCCATGTGGCAAGTAGACTAGGCAAACTAGATATGCAGGTGTGCCATTAGAGAGAGAGCATGTAGTAAAGCCTCAAGGACTGAAATCTAGTCACTCCAAAGCTAAGAGGTTGGGAGAAAGAGACAAGCCAAGGCCACTAAGGGATAGTGCCACCAAGGAGATAGGGGGAAAACCAGCCTAGTGTGATGTTCTAGAATGAAATGAAAGAAGTCATCACTGTGGCCAGTGGTCCTCTGATAAGGCAGGGTTGATATAGAGTAAGACTTGACCACATACCTTGCCACACCAGAAACTGATTTGCAATTCTGGGGATGAAACCCAGAGCTTTGCATATGCTATGCAATTGTTCTAACTACTGAGATTCATCAAGTACCTAAATCAAAAGTTAAACCATTTTTGGGTTGTGTAGCAGGTTTTGCATTACCAAGTGTATGCATGTTTATATTTAACTTAAATTCCATATATTCTAACTGTAAATATACATATATATGCATATATATACACATGCCCAGACATAATTATTCAAAAATACTTCCTCAGCTCATCCAGTGAACCTAAACCATATGCTTCTGGTTATAAGCTAAAGTATTCTTTCTCAAGTGTAAACTCCAGCCCACCCCATCGCCACCCAACCCTAAGCAAACTGCAATTTATAACATTCTTTGAAAGAATAAAATAATCAACTCAAGTGCCCCATCAGGAAATGAATCAGCAAAGTACCATCTGTAAGAAGCTGAGCTAAGGATATAGCCATGATGGCTAAAGGCATCTTTTTTGCTGAAGTATTGGGGGTATTAAATTACTAACCCCTACACATGCTTTGGAAGGTAGCACCTGTAATAGTAGACACAATAGCAAGATTTCATGCCTATCATGAGTTGATGCCTGGATTCAGTGTTGTCAGACAAATGTTAACCTGGCTTAGTATAATCTTTCGCTTAGAATGTGAGCCATATGACTGGTGTGTTATTTACAGAAAGTGACTATTCATGACCTTTTTTGGCTTGTTTTGTGTATATATATGTATATATATATATATACACATTCATATGCATATATACATCATTGCGCATATATAAATATATACAACTATATATATAAACATTCATACACTTGGTAATGCAAAGCATATATATATACATAATATATATATACATATATACATATATATATATATATATATATATATAGTGTGTGTGTATGCAAATGGCGGCCTGTGGAGGCCAGAGGAGAGCATCACCTGTCTTCTATCATTTACATTGTTTCTTTGAGGTAGAGTTTCTCACCACAAGCTGTCAGACTGGCTACCCAGCAGCAAGCCCCAGGGGCTCTCTGGTCTTCGCTCCCACAGAAGTGAGATTATAGGTGTGTATGACCACACCTAGCTTTTCAGGTAACTACATTTTCATGTAGGTGCCCATGATCAGAATCAACCCATCTCAGACCCTCTCAGGCCCTCATGTTTGCTCAGCACCTACTGAGCCATTTCCCTATTCTTGACAGAGGATTTTTTTTTGTTTTTTGTTTTTTTTTGTTTTTTGAGGTAGGGTCTCATTCTAGCCCAGGCTGACCTGGAATTCACTATGTAGTCTCAGGGTGACCTCGAACTCACGGCGATCCTCCTACTTCTGCCTCCCAAGTGCTGGGATTAAAGGCGTGCGCCACCACGCCCGGCAACAGAGGATTTTTTAAAAAGTTTTTTAAAACTCCAAATGGGATATTCACGGGAATTTTATTCTTCAAAGAAAAATTACATATGAATTTCAGCAGTTTAAGTACTTAACAGCTGGAATGGCAGAAATGTCAGGCCCATAAATGAAGTGCTCAACCCCCTAAGTGGCTGTCCATCCCGCGAGGACCACGACAGGTTCAAGTGGCCTGTGTGTGTGTGTTGGGGCAGCCTGGCCGTGCTACCCACCGTCACTGTGGAGAATGTGTTGACTCCCTAGATGCATGTGTGGCCCAAGCTGGCATTTCAGTTGTGACTGGCATTATCATTATGGGTTGCTTTCAGTGCTGAATGGTCATGGTCACGCCCCCATTTGATCCTCAGCTTGATTTATCAGAATTGTCCCCAAATGGCCTGTGCTTCCTCCCAGTGTATTTAAGAGAATATCCTCAGGTGATTCAATGTCCCAGGGCCGAACACTCCACTGTCATTTCTTCTCAGCACTGTGGTGTCTTTTGAGTTATCCCAGTGATCACTGCCATCTGAAAAAGAGAAGCTTCTCTAGATAAGAGTGAGAGGAGCATTATCATGTGGCTATGTTCATTTTTTAAAAAGGGCGCTTATAAGGCAGTGTGGTGGTCATAATGTATGCATTTAGCCAGATGAGAGCAGGTGTCACTCCCCCAGGACTCATGGCCTCCCTCACTGTACGGTTTTGACTAGGTCTTCAGTACCAGACACGCTTTCCCTCCCATGGAGCAGGCCTCCAGTCCAATGAGAGAGCAGTTGGTTTCCCCCAGAATAGAAACATCACTATTGCCCCAGTTGGCACATTTGGCCTGGCTGCTAGTCTTCAGGCTGGTAGGCCAGTTTTGACAAGTGCTGCTCTCTCCTACTTCCTTCCACCTTGTAGTCAGACACACGCTGCTGGGATGAATCTCCAAACCAGGCACAATTTTGGGGAGGAAAGTATTTATTGAAACTATCAGATCCAGAGGAAGTTAAGGAAAGGCTAGCCCCCCTTTCACAGATCCAAGCAGAGACAGAGAGAGGCCCAGCATCTCCAAAGCCAGCCAGGAACTGTAACACTGTACTTCAGGAAATGCAGAACTGCCAGGCTTTTCTTTTGCATATCTATCCCTAATATTTTGCATCCAATTTAGAAAGGGCCAGTCCCCAGGAGGCTAGGCCAAAGTGACACTTCCTCCAGCCAGAAGCCTGGAGACAACTAACAATTCAATAAACATAATTATAATAAATTATATTGGGGGACATTTACTCAAAACTATCACACACCTTTTCTACCAGCTGTGAGGGAAGGAGCAGGTAGGGTGGGTGAAAAAGAACGTGTACCAAGACATCTCTGGCTCATACATAAATTGCCCACAGGGAGAGCTAAAGCCAATAATTCACAGACAAGGAAATGCACCCATCTAAGAGACCTTGGGACACAGTGTGGACCCATCAAGGTGGCACTCGAAGCCTATAATATAATAAGAAGTCTCCGAGAGTTTGTCACCATTGAGCAGTCATGGGCTCCACCCCACAGCTGCTGAATCAGGAGCTCTGGCTGAGCCTGCAGTACATTTTGTGCACTGAACCAGCGCCCTGCGTGCCAGGTCACCCACCCAGTGACCCTCAGGCTGGCTGAAGCTTGAGAACCAGGGAGGTCACGCAGCACATCGTAGGAGAAACTGAGCTGAGTCAGGTGGACACAGCACTCCTGCAAGGGCCAGTGGGAAGGAATGAGGTGTGTCCTAAAGAGGAAAATACAGATGCACTTGTTCCACAGACCTGATGACCAGACTTCGGATTCCCTGGCACCCATGTAAAGCTGGGCACACAGTGACACATGCGCCTGTAATCGTAATCTGCCTGTGGTGATAGGAGGTGGGGCTGGAATCCTAAAGCTTACAGGCCACCTAGCTTGGCCTTCCCTGTGGAAAACCAGAGGCCTTGTCTCAAGGTGGAAGGAGAGAAACAACCCCTTGACATTATCCTTTGACCTCCAAGTTCACGCCAAGGCACACGTGAATCCACGCGCACACACATCGTAATAACAACTTGAACAATAATGGATACATTGTCAGTTTCATATACACTTTGAGTTTTCAGATGCACACAGAACCTGTATTACAACAAATTTTGTATTTTTTTCAGGGGAAAATGAAAACACACTTAACAACATCTTTACCCCAGTTTTAACTTTTTAAAAATTTATTTATTTGTAAGGAGAGAGATAGAGAGAAGAGAGACACAGAGAGAGAATGGGCACACCAGGCTTCCAGCTGTGCATCTGGCTTGATATGGGTACTGGGGAATAGAACCTGGGTCATTAGACTTTGCAGGCAAGCGCCTTAACTGCTGAGCCATCTCTCCAGACGTGGTTTTAATTTTTTTTAAACATGTCATATATAAAGGTAAAAGACGACTGCACATGGGAATGAACTTGAAGGAATATAACAATGCTCCCGAAATAGATCAGCATGGGTAATTTGGAGAAAGCAACCATTAACCAGGATTTCCCAAGTATTTGTCAAGACTAATGACCAGGTAGTAGTCACCTGCCGGGAGATGGACAGCCATTCCAACTCTATAGTTGAATAGAAGAACCAGCTTTTAAGAACCCTGTATCCTGACTGTGTAAGCATGTCATTTACTGAAGCAATGCTCTGCAGGTAGAGAGCAGGGAGCAACGGTTGAGACGACATGTGGAGAGGCCTGAGCCACTTGTTTCACAGGTTTTGAACATTCCAAAAAAGTTCAAGAGATTTTATTTATTTATTTATTCATTTATTTGTGAACAGAGAGACACACAGAGAGAGTATGGGTGCACCAGGACCTTCTGCAAAGGAATTCAGACCCACTGGTCACTTTGTACATGTGGGTTGATATGGGTACTGGAGAATCGAACCCAACCATCAGACTTTGCAAGTAAGTGCCTTTAACCACTGAGCCATCTCTCCAGCCCCTCCAATTTTTTTTTCTGGAGCTGGCTCAGAGAGTGAGAATGCTTGTTGTGTAACATGATGGCCTAACTTCTCTGTCTGCCCTGAGTTCAGTCCCCAGCAGCATCTAAAAAGAGCTGGGCATGGCCAGCTATAAACCTGTCTTGTGTGGGGGCAGAAACCAGAGTATTGCTGGGCTCCCAGGCCACTTAGTCTGACTCAGTTTTCAAAGAAGCACCTCTGGGTTCAATAAGAGACTGTCTCAAGGAAACACACGGATGAGAGGTAGAGGTGGGCACCCAGTGTTCTCCTCGGCCTCTGCACAGGCGCAGTGGGTGCCTGCATCTGTACACACATACCACCCCCCCACACACACACAATATTTTTTTCTATGAGCTGTGGAAATGGCTCAAAAGTTCAAGAGGTTTGTTTGCAAAGCCTGCAGGCTTGAATTGGATTCCCTAGTAGCCACATAAAGCCCAGATGCACAGAGTGGTGCATGCATCTGGAGTTTGTTTGCAGTGGCTACAGGCCCTGATGCACCCATTCTCTTTCCCTCTCTATTTCTCTCTGCTTATAAATGAATAAAAATATTCTTTTTTTCTAATAAAACTCTTCAGTGCCAAAACAAAGTTACAGCTACTAGTATCTCTTAAGCATACAGATATTCCCAGTTAACTGTTCACTGCAAAAAAGCAAATGACAACTCTTCCCACACTATCAGGCTTTGTTTTTAAAGCTTTAATTTTAATCCCTCAAAAACAGTGCAGTTTGGTTCTACAGTGATAGACTATACTCTGAAAGTGATATGAAGGAAAGCCCTCAATCTGACAACATGGCACTTTGACCGACACATGTCACAGTCTCCTTTGAGGGTAAAGAAAAATAAATGGGCAGGGTGTCCTTCGTGAGCAGGAGGCTCAAGCCAAGTAGCCAGCACTCACCTTTTCAGGTGTGATGGTAGCGAGACCTCTGGACTGAACCACTTCTTGGGGCCCAGGAGTGTGCGATCCATCTGGGCTCAGTTACACATGCTTTCCAGTCTGTAAACTAAAGGAAGGAAGATGTCTGCCAAGGTTCTTTGCAGCTCTCCCCATCTATCACATTTTCCCGTGTTCTAGTCTGGTTACGATGCCTGTCTCCAGTACTTCTCATCAGTAGCAGAAAGAGAAGTTGCTAGAATTTCCTTGGTGCCAGTCAACTGTGTAAAAGCTTTTCGCTCCTTTCATTATGCTTCAATTCAGTCTCTTGCCCTGGGTTCTTTTCTTCGCCACCAGGCCAACTCTTTAAAAAAACATTTCACGAGCTGTCCCGATAATTAACAACGAATTAACAAGAAGGCCTGGCTGCTAGGGGTTGGTGCTTTCAAAAAGAAAGGAGCAGGAAGGTTGGTTCCCTTTCTCTCTTCACAAGGCCCTGTCATTGTCCTTGAGATCTGCCCGAGGTGACAGGCTACTGAATGGTGCGAGCAATCTCATTAAAGATCTCTGCTGGAACACCAGACTACTTCGATGGATCGCTAGGACTGTCATGGAGGTCCAGAGTGCTTGTTTAAAAAAAAAAAGTTGACAACCGGAAGTGTGCTTGGGTTTGGGCTGTTTCTCTGAGAAATGCACTATCAGCTCTAAGTGGATCCCTCTGATGCTCCCATGAAAAGGCTTATGGGTTTCCTGACCAAGGTTTTAGTAGGGTGCCTTTCCAGATACACCCTCGCTGCATGCAAAGTGTCTGCCTGCTTTTCTGCCCCCTTCTGGGTGACTCTGGGTGTCCTCTGTGCCCCCTTCTGGGCATCTCTTGGGTGTTCTCTGTGCCCCCTTCTGGGCGTCTCTGGATGCCCTTTGTGCCCCCTTTGAAATTCTTTACATTCCAAGCCTTATATTATGTGCCTTTACTCCCCTGGCACCTCTGACTTGGTTAGAGAAAGGGCACGTGACCCAGTGATGTCAATTCACCCAGTGACCAAGGAGGGTGGTTTGAGTTAGATAATACAATTTAGTGATGGTGGAAGCCACGGAAGCAGAGAGGAGAGCGTGAATCACCAGGCTGGGTAGCCACAAACTTGCAGCCAGACAGCTGGACCCCTGAGCTCTGTTGCGCTCAGAGCAGCAAGCCCAGCCTCCACTGAGGCCCACGGAGGCTCTTCGAAGAACACAAAACCTTTGACAATCCAAAGAAGTATAAGGGGTTGGAGAGATGGCTCAGCAGTTAAAGGCACTTGCTTGCAATAGCCTGTCAGCCCAGGTTCTACCCAGGTTCAAATCTCCAGTATCCATGTAAAGCCAGATGCACAAAATAACACATGTATCTGCAGTGTTTGCACAAGTATGATGACTACTGTAGAAATGCATTGTAAACATATATATAATATATATGTTTACAATGAATTATCTATCATATATATCATATATCATATGTGGGGGCCCGGAAGATGGGTCAGTGGTTCAAAGCACTTATTTGTAAAGCCTGATGGCCTGGGTTCAATTCCTCATTACCCATGTAAAGCCAGATACACAAAGTGGCACATGTTTCTGGAGTTCATTTGTAGTGGCAGGAGGCCCTGGCATGCTTATATGCTCTCTCCCAAATAATTTTTTTAAATATTGTTTTTAAAAGTATAAGGTAGCATCCCCAGGTAATCCCAGCACTCAGGAGGCAGAGGGAAAATGATTGCTCAATCAAGACCGGTCTATGTCAAATGAGACATAGACATAACTCTATGTTAAAAGAGAAAGAAGAATGGTCAAGGCCATAATAAACTGGAAAGCCTGTCTGAATTCCTTTACCTCCCAATGCACATCACACTGAAGATCGGAAGACACTGATCTATAGCTCCCTTTCCTGCTCCGTACAGGGAAAATATTCTTTCCACTTATAAACTAAGATGGGGAAAGAAGGGGAGACTGAGCCGGGCGTGGTGGCTCACGCCTTTAATCCCAGCACTTGGGAGGCAGAGGTAGGAGGATCGCCATGAATTCAAGGCCACCCTGAGACTACAGAGTGAATTCCAGGTCAGCCTGGGCTAGAGTGAGACCCTACCTCGAAAAACCAAAAAAAAAAAAAAAAAAAAAGAAGGGGAGACTGAGGAAGGGGGTAGAGAAAGCAGGTCAGAGATGAGAGCTCAGGGAAGAAGCCTCAACATGAGGAAGGAAGTGCTGGAGAAAAATCCAGGCCATTTTGGGGAAGCCAAAGGCTATTGGCAGGAGGGAGTGGGCGACAACCTTGGCAGGCCTGACCCGATGAGGTTGTAACCTTTCAACTTAGGGAAATGTGACCACGGTCCACGATGACACCTAAATCATGGAAGGTAATACACAAATGACTTCCAACCAAAGGAGTCTTTGTTCTCCTGAGGAGACACGTGACCCAGTAAAGACCTAAGAAGAAGCCACAGCATGCCAGGGCACATGACCAGGACCAGTGACAGCACCTGGCCCTCTCAGCCATCCCCGGTCCTGGGAGCTGGTCTGTCTAGACATGCCGGAGTCCAGACATAGTTTACACCATCACTCAGGGTACAGACCCCATCCTCTAGCCGACAGAGGAAAGGGGCCCTGGAAGATTGCTATCCCATGGCGCTGCATTATCTGAAGAGATTTTAAAATCATTCCAGGCATTGTCATTATGAAGAAAATGTCTACAGGGGATCTAAGCCAGAAGAGATTAGAACATGGTTTCTTGGCAAGTCTAAGTTTTCCTAAGTGCCTCTAGGAAGGAGGCTCCTGAGAAGCTCGGAGTGTTTTTAAGAAAACAGAGGCGCATCTTAGTTGTGGTGAGCGAATTTCATGGCTCACTATATTTATGTTTTTAAAATATACTTTTTGATTCGTCAGAGCTACTCTTCCAAGGATATCTAGTAGGTGGCCCTACTTTTTAACTTCTTTTTAGTGTCCCTATTGCAGCCTTACAAAGGAAGGTAACTTGCTTATAACTTTCTTCTTTAATTCATCGGTGGCTTTGAGTCCCCATTTCCCCCTTCCGTTGGCTCTAGATAGAATGAGGGGAGAGTAGCCCAGGGTGGCCTCAAAGTCACCATCCTCCCTCTTCAGCCTTCCAAGTGCTAGATTACAACCCTTCCCTTCCCCCACCCCCGGCTTGTCATGAACATACTTCTTTTTCTTGGGATACCAGACGGACTTCTGAAGAAAAAAGAAAAAGAAACTGTGTTAGTCAGCTTTCCATCACTAAGACAAAATATGTGAGATTGGAGATTTAGCTCAGTGCAGAGCATTTAACTGCAAAATGTGAGATAATTAAATTGTAAAAGAAAAAGGGTGGTGTGGTTTGATCCAGGTGTCCCCCACAGACTTAATGTGTTCTGAATGCTCGATCCCCAGCTGATGGCAGTGTTGGAATTGGAACCTTGTTGGAGCTGTGTTGTTGGAGGCAGGCTTATGGGGGTTTGTTGCAGTCAGCTTTCTTGTTGCTGCGCAGAAAGAACCCAAACAAAAGTGGCTCGTGGAGGAATGGGTTTATTTGGCTTACGGACTCGAGGGGAGACTCCATCCTGGCAGGGAAAACGATGGCATGAGCAGAGGGCTGGACATCACCTCTGCCACAGCACTGCAAACAGCGGCAGGAAGGTGTGCCAAACTCTGGCAAGGGGAAGCTGGTTTATAACCCCATAAGCCCGCCCCTGACAACACAGCTTCATCGAGGTTGTAAAACCCAAACTGCCCTCAGCTGAGGATCGATCTATCAGAATACATTCATTTGTTTGTGGGGGACACCTGGATCAAACCATGACAGGGTTATAAGCCAGTTTCCCCTTGCCAATGTTTGGCACACCTTCCTGCTGCTGTTTGCAGTGCTGTGGTGTAGGTGATGTCCAGACCTCTGCTCATGCCATCGCTTTCCCTGCCATCATGGAGCTTCCTCTTAAGTCTATAAGCCAAAATATACCCTTTCCTCCATAAGCTGTGTTTGGCTGGGTTCTTTATTGCACCAATGAGAAAGCTGACTCCGACAGAGGGTTATTTTTTAAAGTATATTTTTATTTATTTATTTGCAGGCAGACACAGCGAGAGAGAAAGAAAATGGGCACACCAGGGCCTCTAACAGCTGCAAACACACTCCAGATGCATGCACCACTTTGTGCATCTGACTTTACGTGGGTACTGGGGAATCAAACTTGGGTCAGGTTTTATAGGCAAGCACCTTACCTGCTGAGCCATCTCTCCAGCCTGAAAGGGGTTATTCGACCCGTGGTTTTGGAGCTCATGATTAGCGGGTCCGACTGCTTTTAGGACTCTGGTGTCTGATGGTAGTAGTGGGGCATGTGTAATGAAGCAAAACCTCTCCCCTCATTCCCAGGAAGCATAAAAGAGGAAGAGGGGGTCAGTGTCTCATAATCCCCTTCAAGGGCACGTACACCACCAACTAAACATATCTCACCAGGCTGCATCTCTTAAAGGCTCTTCTGGCTCCAAGATTCAAATTATAATGCTTGTGTTTTTGTGTGTACACTCACACAGAGATTTTGATCTGTAATAAGATAAACATAATATAAAGGAGACGTTCCATAAGGAAGTGAAACGATAAGAATAGAATTAAAGATCATTCCTCAGAACTGAGACAGAGCCAGTGTTTTCTGTCTGGCGACATGGAGTGGCGCAGGCCCTCTGGATCTGGTCATGAGACATGTCCACATCTTCCCATCCACCAATCAGCTGCGTGGATTTGGACTTGCCATCTAACCTTGACTTTCGGTTTCCACACCACAGCGTGCATGTGGAGGTCAGAGGACAAATGTTCAAGTATCTTTGGGCTAGAGTTTGTATCAACTTGTTCACCTTTACTTAAGATCTGTGAATTGTGCGTCATTTGTTAAAACATTGAAAGTAACTGTGGCCTCCTTTACCTCTTCCTTTGAGGAAAGCCAGGTGCCTTAGAGCCTCTTAAAGTGCAAAATAGCTCATTGCCTTCAACTTAATCCAATAGCAACAAGAAGTATTTGCTGAACGCTTGCTGTGCACTAGGCACTTTTCCTGTCATACCATGCCATACTCAAAGGAACCCAGTGGTGGTTAAGTTTTGTTGTCAACTTGACCTTTCAAGTAATCTTGGGTGGGCCTCTGAGGATGTTCACAGGAAGGCAGCCTCTCAGTAGGGGGCAGGATGTAAGGAAGCTCAAAGGAGCTAGAAATAAACATCATTTCCTGTGTGGGCAGTGCAGGAAGGAAATTCCAGAAACTCAGAAAGCCATTAAGTCTGGGATAGAATTTCAAGACCCCACCCAGGGCTATACAAAGGTGAAAGAATTCTCTCCTGGCCCTCCTGCCTATTCCCTCTTCTGTATGTGTGATGTAGGTGATGGGTTTATCTCTCTGCAGACCTGTGAAAGAGAGCCAGCCTCTTTCACTGTTATGGAACTTCCCCTCAATCTGTAGTTTCAATAAATTCCTTCCTCCCCCAAACTGTGCCTGGTTTGAAGATTCATCCCAGCGGCATGTGGCTGACAACAACACCCAACAAGGGAGACATCCACTCCCCTCCCATCAATGCATAAGCTGAGGCACAGAGGTTAACTACTATCTTGCCCTGGTTGATGGAACTAGTTGGCATAGAGAATTGAGGATTACTGGTTATGATTCGTGATCTCTTTGGGATTTGAAGTCATGCAGGTGAATGTTTATGTCTTTACATTTAGTCAGCAGAGAACAATAAGGAAAAGCAACTCATAATGGCTGAGCATTTGGGAAGAGCTGAGCTTGGCCTTTCGGGAAATAGAGTACTCTCTCGGACCATTGGTACTAAGTGGTTTGGGCACTGGAAAATTTGGTCCCACTGGGATCAGAGAGCCCAGAGGTAATGCTGGACAACTTAACATTGTAAGGAGTATGAAGTCCAGAAAGGACACACACAGGTAAGCCTGTGTCACACCAAGCTGGCAATGGGGCTGGATTGTGTGCAATCATTTTTAATCATATTTTATGTACTTATTTGCTGGAAGAGGGAGAGCACTCTCAGGCCTCTAGCTACTGCAAACAAACTCCAGATGCATGCACCACATCTGGCTTTACATGGGTACTGGGGTAGTTAGGCTTCCTAGGCAATTGCCTAACAGCTGAGCTATCTCTTGAGCCGTATAGTGCAGTTTTGGACTGCTCCTTATGGACTTCACAGGGATCCCAACTTGTCATTGAACTTCCAGATCCCATCAGCAGAACTGGTAAGAGTGTGCTCTTGAGAGCCAGACTGCCAGAGTTCTGGGTTCAAGTGCAGCCTCCTGTCTACCTACATGGCCTTGGACTGTAGGACTGGGTTAACAATTCTAGTTCCAATCTGATAAGATTGTCATGGGGTGAAGAGTTAGTAACTAGGATGCGCTTTGCACAGCTCCAACAGACACACTGTGTCTATTGACTATTCTCATTATTAACTAAAGTCTATGGAAAGAGTAAAGAAACCCCTGTCGGGCATGTAAATAAAGGAAAGTGATAGAAATCAGGATAGTGACTACCATTAAGGAAGTAGAAGGACTAATTGTTGGAAAGGACATCATCGGAAATTTCTAGAACTGATAACATTTTATTTCTAGACCTGGACAGTAATTACACAAGTGTTCAGTTTCTAAAATCTTACTGGGCTTTGTTCAGGTTTTTGAGCACTTTTCTGTGTGTTTATTTAATAGCAAGTTGGAAAAAGATCAAGAAAAGGAGGAGGAAGGAGAGAGAGAGGAGGAAGAGGAAAAGAAAACAGAGAAAGACTGGACAAGGGTGGCTTCCCTGTCCGTAAGCCCTTTTGCATCAAATGGCTGTTACAGAAATCCAAGCCAAAGTCTAACTTCTGTTTTTCAGGCGAGAAAACTCTAGCATGAAGAGTCTCTCCCAACTAAGCACAGCTGAGCTTCCATGTTATCCCACCCCTCTGCTGGTCGCCAGGACAAGGGGTCCTCTAGCGTGGACTGAAGCTGGAGGTGTGGACCCCTCCCTACACCATGCTCCATCCAGGAGCGCCCAGGGGCATGGGCTAGACACCCAGCACTGGACAGTGGGATTGAGGAGTCCCCAGCACCAAAGAAGATGACATGTGTGGAGGGTTCTGAGTGTCCAGCTTGTAAGGCAGACGAACCTAGGTGCCAGCCAGCCTGGAAAACTGTCCCTCAGCCTGCCCATCAGCTGAACAGGTAAGGCTGGTCCTTCTTCCACTGAAACCACTGGGGACTCATTTCAAAGAGGCAGAGGCATCACTTGGTGGCTATTTACCGCAAATGCAACAGGGGAAGTGTAACTTACTGTCACCGGCTCCGTTCTGCCAAGGGCCTTGGTGGGGAACTAGTGATCTGGCTTCAAAGGGCTGGAATGGGAGAGAGAGCAGGAGAGGCCTTAGGAGCCCTACTGACCAGTCCACCCTGACACTGGATGGTTGAAGGTCTGGTGAGCAAGCACAGCTGCTATAAGTTGACCAAGGTGAGGTGCCAACAGCCTTCTCCATCTCTGCAGGAAACAGGCTATTAAAATAATGGGATGGGGCTGGAGATGGCTCCTTGGTAAGACGCTTGTTACTGAGCAAGCATGCAGATTCAAAGAACCTATGTTTTATCTAGTTATTTGGGTTTTTTTTTTGTTTGTTTTTTAAGCCAGGCATGGTGATGTGTACCTATAATCACTGGGAGGCAGAGACAGGTGGATCCCTGGACAGCAGTCTATCCATTTGACAGGTTCCAAGCCAAGGAGAGAACCTGTCTCACAAATGGTGAGCAGTGGTCCTGAGGAACAATACCCAAATTGCCCTCTGGCCTTCACACATACATGCATGCATGTGTATGCACACCTGTACCCATACATGCACACAGAAACATATATGAACTACATGCATGCTTGTGTATAGACAATCACACATAAAAGGAATATTGGTAAAGGCTACGTTAAACTTTAAACCTGAGATTCTCCTACCTTAAAATAAAAATACTAGCCAGGTGCAGTAGCACATGCCTTTAATCCCAGCGGTGATAGGAGAAGAGTACATGGGTACTGGAGAATCGAACTCAGATCCTTAGGCTTTGCAGGCAAGCACCTTAACCACTAAGCCATCTCTCCAGTCCCCAGTTAATGTGCTTTGATCTATGCAGATGCCCAGGTTCAAGTAGCAAACGCTGATGCCCAGAGAGCAGCCTCGTTTCCAGACTCAGACCTCTGCACTGCAGAATTACAAGGAAGTCTAAAGACTCTTGAGGCCACCATGCCCACCCCAATAAAGCTACTAACAGGGGATGGGGGTTCGATTCTCCAGTACTCTCTCCAAGAGTTCAAGGTCACCCCTGGTTTCCTTTTCCATCTTAGATGAATGCCCAAGTCAGAGGATTCTCCCACTTCCAAGTTCTGGCCACTGTGAGCACCTCTCCCTCGAGGCCAGATGGCCTGCACGGGGTGAAAATTACAGGTTCTAGAAGAGACTCTTCAGGTCCTGAGGAAAAACTCAGACAGTTTTCCAAGACTCCAGTTGCCTCTCCCAACCAACCCAAACCCGCAGCCCATCTCCACAGGGAACTGAGTTTCTACTGTCTGAGAAAGGACATGTCACTGTTCCTTTAACACAGATGTCCAGGAGTATGTGGGCCTCAGGAGGCTGAGTTCTATTGTTTATTTACATGTGTGTGTGTGTGTGTGTGTGTGTGTGTGTGTGTTGGTGGAGGTCAGAGGAGTTGTCTGTGCCCCACCTTCTTTGAGACAGTCTCTTGCCACTGCAAACAAGTCTGGCCCTCAAGTGGCTTTACAAGGAGGCTGGGGAACTGACCAGGCTGGCAGGCTTTGCAAACAAGCACTTTTAACAGCTGAGCCATCTTCCCAGCCCAGGGGGCTGGATTCTGACTGTTCCTCAGAACCTGGAAGCCACCGGGCACCCAGTGGGTGTGCAAGCCCACTTCATGGCTGCATTGGCTTGTGATGGTGAAGAATCCTCTGTTCTGAAAGGATGAGGTCAGTAAACCTATGCCAACTGCCCTGGCAGGGCTGACCTGTGTGAAGGAAGGGCACTTCCTGGCTGTCTCTCTAAACACAGAAATAGCAGGGACCCCTCCCTTTCTCTGGGAGTCCGATCGCTGCCCATGGGGGACACGGGGCCTAAGAACCCATGTTTGCTGTGGAGTGAGGCACAAGTCGCTCTTTCTCATGGTGGCGACACTGATGTCCACAGATCAGGTTTCTGTGTTGCCTAGGGCTCTTGTCTCCCCCAGTTGGGGAGAAATGAGGTCAGTTTAATTGCAATGATGTCATAAAAACCACCTTTCTTAATGAGAGCCTTGATGGTGGGTGGGGCAAGGAGCTGAGGTCCCCTGCATTTCACCAGGCTGCTAACAGGGTTCGGGAAGAAGGTGCCCCCATGGCCAGTGGCTGCCCCAGGCCTTTGGAGTGTTGTTTACTGCGTGTTATGACCACATGTAGCAGTAAATTGTGCCCACAGGCTGCTGCCCTTTGCTGTCACGAGGCCAGGGGAGACGATGTCAAGAAGGTGAGGGCCAGCCACAGGCATTCAATCTACACAGGATAAGCCAGTGAGACAGAAACCAACGATCTTCGACACAAAGACCCCTAAACTCATGATCTTAAAGCAGCCTTAATACTCATCCACCACGACTCAGGGAACTATGCGGAAGAGGGGGCAGAAAGATTGTAAGAGCCGTGGTGGGGGAGACTATCCACAGGCTTGGCACCCTCCAGTATCAACACACTTGGGCCATGAGGACCGGGCTAAGTACTAAACTATCCTGGGTCCCCTGCCACAGGGACTGATCCAGACGGCCCACGGAGGAGGATATCCAGCTGATTGGGGGTGGGGAGGGGGCATTGGGGAATTGGGGATAACAACTCATTGTTTGCCCACTGAATAATGTAACTCATTATGGACAATAAATATATATTTAAGGGAAAAAAAAAGAAGGTGAGGGCTTCTGAGCAGAGAGCAAGCGGAGATGGTGTTGGGCCCAACCCTGAACTTGTGGTGGACAGTGCCCTTCGCCCAGTTTCCCAGGGCTGCCAGAGCACACGATCCACTGGAGCCATGTCCCTCACTCAGGGGGGTTGGGTCAAGCTTTGGACGGCTGAGATTTGACCACAGTGAAGAAGAAAGACAGGCAGTAAGAAGTATTTCATGTCCTCAACAGTGGTACCCGGTCTGTGTCACCTTCAAATGGAGGTGGTGGTGCTTTGCTGAGGGGCTGTTTGCCTTTGTGCTTTTGTGGGGTCATTGCCAAACCCTTGTGCACCAACCTGCCAGCCTTGCTGGTTCCTGATTCCTTGGGCTGAGGATGAAGTCTGCCCTTTGTAGAGAGGCACTCAGGTGAGGCTGATGAGCACCTTGTTCCAAGCCCTTGCCTGAAAGTCCAAGTGCAGAAGGGAGTGAGTGAGGAGCAGGCACCCACAGCTTGCTGCCTATGGTTCTTGGCCACCCAATAGCATCACATGGTGGGAGCTTGTTAGAAATGAAGACCATGGGCTGTAATCAGCTCCCTGGAAGATTCGTATGTGAGGGGCTCTGGGCTGCCCACCTCACCATTTAAACCCCTATCACCTGTTAGTAGCCTTATTGGGGTGGAAATGTTGGCCTCAAGGGTCTTTAGACTTCCTTGTTAATTCTGCAGTGCAGAGGTCTGAGTCTGGAAACGAGGCTGCTCTGGACATCAGTGTTTGCTATTTGATCCTGGGTATCTGTATAGATCAAAGCACATTAGTTGGGCACTGGAGAGATGGCTTAGCAGTTAAGGTGCTTGCCTGCAAAGCCTAAGGACCTGAGTTCGATTCTCTAGTACCCATGTAAAGTCAGATGCACAAGGTGGCACATGGGTATGGAGTTCCTTTGCAGTGACTGGAGGCCCTAGATTGCCCATTCTCTCTCCCTCTGCCTCTCTCTCTCTCTTAAATAAATATTTTTTAAACCCACAAACTCATTAACCAGCCTCCCAAAGGGGTTTACTGTGCTTCCTGCTGCTGCTGCTGTCAAAGCTGTGACAAATGTAAGGGATCAAAATAACTCATTCTCTTGGTTTGGGAGGCTGGAATCCTGAGGTGGGCCTCTAGCAGGAGGTCTGCTTCTTGCCTAGCAGCTTCTAGAGGCTACCTGCACTCCTGGGCTTGTGCTCTCTTCCTCCATGACTGAACCTAGGGAGGGTTCACAGCCGGGAGGAGCTAGCTGCCTGAGAAATAGGAGAATCCCAGCAAACCTCCAAGGCCTCCTCACCTTCCCATGCTGCTCAGGAATACTGGTTTCTCAGCTCTGAAGAGCCTGGAGGCCCTGGCTAGGAGATGGGAGGGTGTTTCCCAGGACTGGGAAGCAGGGATAGAGTGATGTTTCTGGAAAGGTGTGATGTGTCTCACCCAGTGGTTGGCAGTCTCTTTCTGTGAAGAGCCAGAGAGCAAATGTTTTTGGCTTTGCCAATTACATCATCTCTGTCACAGCCACTCCCCTCTCATAGCACAAGACTGCCCATAGGTAATACATTTCCAATAAAACTTTATTTAAAAATACAAGCAGCAGAATGGATTTTTTTTTTGCCTGAATACTACTTTAATAAACCTCATTTAATCCCATCCTTCACTAATGAGGCACGTGTTTTTTTGTTTGTTTGGTTTCGAGGTCGGGTCTCACTCTAGTCCAGGCTGACCTAGAACTCACTCTATAATCCCACGCTGGCCTTGAACTCACAGCCACCCTCCTACCTCTTAAAGTCTGGCGCCTTATGCATTTTTATTCCCTAATTCCTGTTAGCATTCAGTGGAGATGCCCCTGGGACCATCGGTGGATTCCAGCATAATTCCACTTGGAAGCCATCAGCAGACAGATGCCAAGCTCAGGGCCCTTGAGTGTGGGAGCCATGGTGCTTTGGTTTCCTACTTCTAGGAAAGATCCTGAAGGACCCTGAGTCTGCAGAGAAGGTTCCATGTCCTTGGCTCCCTGGAGGCAGCTTGTGGAGGATTCAGCCCGTTCCCAAACGCTTGGTGCTGGTCCTCGGCTGAGTACTGGGTTACCAGTGGAGCCCCACACTGGAGCTTGGGCTCCAGCCACCCTTAGAATAACAACCTTGGTTTGGGTTAACACTCAGAAAATAAGCCCTCAGGAAAGAGCTCTGTAATAAAAGGAACCTGTTTCCACTCCACTACCTCCACCCCTGCCCCTTGTTGAAGCCAGTTCAGAACCTGTTGAGCTGAGCCATGAGTCAGAGCTTCTCGCCACCTGCAGAAGCGGCTCCTGGATCAGGTGGGCTTCGCAGCTGCTCAGTCTATGAAGTGGGTGGCACAGCTGCCCATGGCTTTTATTCTGGCACAGGCAGTACACTCCTTACAGCTTCCAGCCAACTGTGTCATTGCTGAGATGCACCTGTAAAAGGTTCCATGGCAGAAGCTTGGCCAAAGGGAGCAGCCCTGGCCGGTGTGCTGGGAGGTCCGAGGTATTTGGACCTACTGGGGACTTACTCTAAACTCCGCATTGCTGCCAAGTAGTTGTCGTGAAAGTGGGAGGGCGGGCATATATACCACACACTATATTTTATATAATATGCCACCCCTGATCACATCCTCGCCCCATTCTCCCTAGTTCACATATGAGGAAACGGAGTCGGGAAGATGACTAAAGCTTGTCACCTCTCTTATCTCCCTAGGACACAGTGAGCCCCTCCACTCCATCAACTGGGGAGTACTTCCACTCGGATTTGGACTGGCCCATGAAAGTCCAAAGCTTCGGAGAAGTTGAGGGGGATACGGATTTGGGGGTGTACTGTATTCCAATAAAGTCCCAGCACTGACAGAAATCTGGTCTTCTGGGTTGGGCTCTAATCAAGATGCTTCTCATCCCCCATTGGGCAAGCAGGCTGAATTTGCTGAGCTGTCGGCTGCATGGGTCACCTCATGTTACTGCAGGTAAATAGGGTCCAAATAGATACTTCCAATAATCCTACTCATGAGAGCTTCTACGAACCCACATCCAGAGGAACTCAGTGCAATGGAGTCAGATGGGAAAAACCAAAGAGAAAATGGGAAAATCCTGTACACCCGGGGCTCAGTACAAGCAGAGAGAGAGAGAGAGAGAGAGAGAGAGAGAGAGAGAGAGAGAGAGAGAGAGAGAGAGAGAGAGAGAGAGAGAGATTGGGTATGCCTTGGCTTCTTGCCGTGGCAAACAAACTCCAGATGCATGCACCACATCGTGCATCTGGCTTTATGTTGGTACTGAAGAATCAAACTCAGGCCCTCAGGCTTTGCAAGCAGTGCCTTTAACCACCAAGCCATCCCTCCAGCCTCACTCAGGGCTTTTAAAGGTCTCTATTCTTTTCTCAAAGTTGTAGATTACTTGAAAAACTGGCCGAGTTCTCTGCTCCCTCCTTTATCCATGTACTTTTCAATGTGACTTTATAGCTCCGCTCATCAAGGGTCCAATCTGTTTGCTCACTCCTTGAACTTGGGCTGGTCCATGACTTGCTAGAGCCAATAGAATGTACCAGAAATGATGGCATAGCAATTTAAGGCTTTCATTCTTCTTACTCTCAGGGATTCCTGCGCAGACATCATGTGACACATATGGCTAGCTGGTAGAACACGTGACCATATGGAGCAGAGACAAGCTACGGAGGCATGGGAGGCCAGTCCAGATAAGAACCACAGACAGGAAGTCAGCCCCTCACAGACCCTGAGTCAAAAGCTAAATAAATGGGGCTCCTTTGTTTTGTCCTAGGTACATAAAACGTATAAAAATCTCAGGGCTGGAGAGACAGCTCAGCAGTTAAGGCACTTGCTTGCAAAGCCTAACAACCCGGGTTCAGTTCCCCAGCGCTCACATAAAGCCAGATGCACAAAGTGGCACATGCTTGTGGAGTTCATTTTCAGTGGCTGGAGACCCTGTTATGCCAATGCGCTCTCTCTCTCTCTCTCTCTCTCTCTCTCTCTCTCTCTCTCTCTCTCTCTCCTCTCTCTCTCTGTCTCTCTGCATCTCTCTAAATAAATAAATAAAGCATTTTTTAAAAATCTCATCTTGCCTCTTGCCAGGAGTGTGCTCTAATACTCCAGAGGCTCAGGCAAGAGGATTGCTTCAAGTCTGAGGCCATCCTGCCTGGGCTACAGAGTAAAACCCCGTCTCAAGAAAAAATGAAAGAGAGAGAGGAGAAAAAGAAAGAAAAGAATTTTTTGAAAATCTAACCAGTAATAATAGAAGCTTTTCAAGGTAAATCCTGATGCATCTAGAATATGCAGTTTTATAGGGCATCCACTGAAATGCATCCCTTCACTGCCACCCACTGAACAGCCCACCAGCCCAGCCTCATGGAGAGACCTCTGTCGATAGAACAGGTAATAGGAGTGCGTTAGCTCTAGGGACTGGGTTTACCTTACAGTTGTGAAATATTGCCATGTGTGTTGGGAGAGGGTGGAGTGACTGGGCAGAACCCAGATTTCTGAGTCGGTGAAGCCATTCTGTAAGATACCATAATGGTGGGTGCATGTCCAGCCCCTCAGAATGGGCAACACCGAGAATGCACAGTTTGTAAGCCATGTCCTCCGGGCCGGATGAGGTGTCCAGCACAAGTTCAACTGGAACAATGGTATCAATGTGAGGTAGGGGGAGGGGCATTAGGGGAGGCATGTTAGGGAGTTCTTTGTATTTTCTGTTCAATTTTTAAAATATTATTTTTAAATTTCATTTATGTGTGTGTGTGTGTGTGTGTACACACATGTGTCACAGCATGCATATGGAGGTCAGAGGACAACTTTTAGGTCTGTCCTCTGCGTTTGCACCTCATATGAAGCAGGTTTTTTTCTCTGGATTCTCACATTGTTATTGTCCTTGGCTGCGCTCCCCATGAGTTTCCAGGAAGTCCTCCTGTCTCTGCCTCCCACCTGGCCCTAAGCATGCTGGGATTACAGCATTTTTTTAGCTCTGACTATTGAAAAGTCCTAAAATCAGTGACGATCCCGATCCCAATAGCACGGAGCATCCAGTGTCTCCAGACTGTGGTCTCGAGGTTCTATTTTGGAACGAGAAGACTCCATGAAGAGACAGGCGGTGTTGAATCTCAGGCAAGATCCATCTGCAGACCCTCTTGATAATAATACAAAGAAAAACAAAGAAGCTGCCTGGCTCAAAGGTCCATGGGCAGAGGGGTGCCCTGGAGAGAATCCCACTTGTTGAAGATGGATTCTCACTGTGGGGAACTCCATGCCTGAGTTAGCATGAGTGGGTGATGTGTTCTTAGCATCATGCTTCCTAAACACCCAGAGAGTCTTTTCTGAACCTGTTTTCTCTCTTTCAGAGTCTGTGTTCTGTGAACTCATATGCTGAGATGTTGTCATCACTGTTGTTTGTCTTGTTTTTGTCGCTGTCACACTTGCAGTGCCCGAACACAGTTCTGGAATTCAATGTTGAAAACTGGTTTCTTCGGTCTGAAATCAAGGTGTCAGGGGGCCTGTGCTCCCCATGCAAGCTTTAATCCTCGTCTTCCATCTTCGAAGCTATAGGAGAGCCCCCACACCACCTTCCTGCCTGGCCCTCGCTCTCCAAGGGCTCATGGGATTACCCTGGGCTCATCTAGATAATCCGAGAAATCACAAGGGCATAACTGTGATAATTTTTACAGCATAAACTGTGCCCAGGAGCTGGGGTTAGCACATGGACATCTCTGGGTGGAGGGGGCATATTTCAGCTTGCCACAGGACGATCATTCCACGGTGTTCACCAGGTACCATGTATCCCTGTGTGATGCCATGTATTAAGATGGCTGAGACCTCTGAGACAAGTCTTAACCAAACGGGGAAAAAAAAGTGGGGAAAGTAGGCTTGGTGACAGGTAGAGGGCAGGTGAGCTTATAAGCACCCCAGAGCAGCGTGGAATGCTGGGAGATCACATCCATGCTTTCTGGGCAGCAGGGGGGACAGGGCTGAGGACGAGTGGAGGGTTAGCAAGCGCAGGCCACCTCTGGTCAGGTGTCGGGAGCCCTGCCCAGGTCAGCTAGTCAAGCAAACAAACAACACTCACAGATCAAAGGGCTCTTGGAAGATAAAGCTGGAAGGCATTTGTGCACCAGACATTTTGGGGTCCTCAGGTCCCTGGATCTTTGTGTCTTCCTCGTCACTCTCATCTCTGGTGCCCCTAAGTCTCTCCAGAGAAGAGTTGCCTTGCTTTTCTTCATGTGCTGTCCTCTGGGGCCTTTGATTCACCCCTAAACACTCCCACCCAGGCTCAAGGGGGAGGCTTGGGAAATAGTTATGGCATAAAAACAAACCAAAAATCACCTTCTGGCTGGACCATAGGCATCCCATTCATAGAAGTCTTTGGGTCACATTCCCAGCGGGGTTACATTCCCAGTGACACCCCACCACACGCACACCCTGTGTCTTTGATCCCCACCCCCATGCTCACCCCACGCATCTAGCTTTAGGCCTCCAGGTTATCAGTTCTCTCCTGCCCTAAACTTGAGCAAAGGCGAACTCGACCCCTTTCCTCGTACAATTCCAGACCCTCACTGCACCGCTGGTTGCGTTCCCCTCCCTCTTTCTGTTTCTTTCTTTCGCCTGTGCATGCTGGGTGGTATTCACGCATGTGCATGTTGGAAGCATGTGGGCATGCATGTGGGTGTGCAGGTATTATGTGTGCATGAATGTAGACGCCAGTGACATTCACTACCCACTTGACTTACTGAGGTGACGTCAGCCCAGAGCTCGCGTGTTGAGCAAGTACAGCTATCCAGCTGGCTCTGAGGACCCCTGTTTCTGCTTGGGTGCCACACCCATTGGCATTTATGTGAGTACTAGAGGTCAGAACTCTGGCACAAAAGTTTGCTCAGTAAGCACTTTATCCACTCAGCCATCTTCCCAGCCCCCCTTTCCTTTTTCTTTCTTTCCTTCCTTCCTTCCCCCTTTTTTTTTTTTTTTTTGAGGTAGGGTCTCACTCTAGCCCAGGCTGACCTGGAATTCACTCTGTAGTCTCAGGCTGGCCTTGAACTCATGGCGATTCTCCTACCTCTGCCTCCGGAGTGCTGGGATTAAAGGTGTGTGCCACCATGCCCGGCCATTCCTTCCGTTTTCTTTGCTACACTTTGTATGTGTGTGTATGAGTGTGTGACGTGTGTGTGTGGATACCATGTGTGCATGCCATGAAGACTTGTGGAGGCAGAATGACAACTTACGAGTGTTGGCCCTCACCTTGCACCTCATTTGAGGCAGGGTTTCTTGTATTTTTTTGGTGTTCGTTGCTTTGCTCACCAGGCCAGCTGGTTTGCAAGCTTCTGGAAAATTCTCCTGCCTCTACCTCTCGTTTCACTGTCAGCAGGCTGGCATTAGAGAAGCCACCATGTCTACTGGTTTTTACATGGGGCCTGGGGATCCAAACTCAGGTACTCGAGCTTGAGTAGCAAACACTCTATCCACTGAGCCATCTCCCCAGGCCCCATTTCCTTTCCTTCATTCCTTTCCTCCCTCCGTCTCTCCTTTCTTCCTTTCTTTCTTCCCTCTCCCCCTCTCTTTCTTTCTTTCTCTCTTTCTTCCTCATGTGGGCCTGTGGCATCTGTGTGGTGTGGTCTACGTATGTGCAATGTAGACATGTGTGTATGCATGCAGACGTATCCACTATGCACACAGGAGGAGGCCAGAGGAGGACACGGGGCTTCCCATCTTTCCTCGCCCATCCTAGTCACTTGAGACAGGGTCTCTCCCTGAGCCTAGAACTCCCTGTTTTCAAGCTAGACGGGCTGGCCAGCAATCCTCCTGACCCTGTCCCTCTCAGGGCTGAGTCACAGGAGTGCATAACCACCGTGGGTGCTGGGGATCAAGTTCAGGTCCTCATGCTTCACACCAAGCACTCACCCATTAAGCCATCTCTCCAGCCCCTCTTTCTTTCTTTCCCTTTCTCGTTTTCTTCCTTTCTTCCCTCCCTCCCTCCCTTCCTTCCTTCCATAGCCTCACCATCCCAACTCAACCTCAAAAGCACTGGGCCACCCTACCCCCTCACATGTTGCAGCCATAAGCCTCTATTTAAAACCAGAACAGCAAGTTTCCAGGTCAGCTTTGCTAAGTGACCTTGGCTAAGTGACCCACTTCCACAGTTTTCTACTGTCAAGTCCCACAGTGATGTCTCACAGAGCTGCTGAGATGTGGATGTGAGAAAAGACGAGTGATAAAGGCTGTGGACACGTACAGAAGATTGTTCTAATGATCAGCGAGGACGCTCCCACCTATAGTCAGCGACCCTCCCACGGGTGAAGCGGTAGGTCAGCAGGTTGGTTGGTTAGTTAGCTGGTTGGTTGATTTTCTCACGGTGCCCAAGAGAGCTGAGCGATGAGGAGAAACCACACTAGTCTGGTGAGAGAGCTGGCTAGGCTGGTGTGAGTCAGGTGCAGGCCGGCCACCCACATGCACAGGCAACGGGCAAGAGTGGGTGGTCTGGAGAGGCACCTGGCATTTTTCACAATCTTACAGAGAAAGAGGAAGGTGGACCCCTGTGTGGGAGCGACTTCATGGGAGTGTCCACATGTTTCCGTGAGGCCTCTCACTCTTCATATCTGAGCCAAACAAAGACCAGCAACATACAAGGCCATGTTCCCTTCTGGCCTGGACTCACTTTTTATTGGCTGATGAAAATTTTTTTGTTAAAGCCAAGTGTGGTGGCTTAACCTGGGATCCAGAAGAGGCGAGGCAGTAGGCTCAATGTGGGTTTGAGGACAGCCTGGGTTACACAGTGAGTTTTAGGCCAGCCTGGGCTACAGTGTGAGAACCTGTTTCCTAGCACCATCCGTGGTCAAGATCTGCCAGTTTCTACCACTGCTGTAGACTTCTGTAGTGAGCCGACCAGCTTCCTGGCCCCTCGCTTTGGCCCCTCAGAGCCCTGGCTGCACCTGTGCGAGCCCGTCTCCCTGCTCGGTCCCTGGGCAGCTTCCCTTCATTCCGCCACAGCTTGCCAAGCCAACCCTTTAAAGTACTTAATTGCTCTATTAGCATAGACTCCAGGTTTCTCTGAGGAGCTGGACTAATGAAAGCAAGGCTTTAAACCCAAGGGGGGGACAGCAAAAAAAAAATCTAATTGGTAAAATAAGAAACATTTAGAAGTCTAGTAATTAGCCAATTGCAGTTTGAATCCTGTCAGACATGCAAATGGGAGCACTGAGAGCCCAGGCGATATTAAGATGCTTGCAGTGCCCAGCCTGCTGTCCCCAGGGACTCGTTCTTGTCCTGATTCATCATGCATTATGTTCTCACAGACTCAAGAAGGGCTTTGACAAGGCCAGGCCCACAAGCGCCCAGCCATGCCTTAGCTGTCAACAAAGACTTCCTTTCAGGAGATTCAGAATTATGGGTTGGAACAGGGATTGGGAAACTTAACTTTATATATATATATATATATATATATATATATATATATATATATATATATATATATAAAATTTACTTGAGAGAGAGAGGGAAGCAGAGAGAGAGAGAGAGAGAGAGAGAGAGAGAGAGAGAGAGAGAGAATATGGACACTCCAGGGCCTCCAGCCACTATAAGAGAACTCCAGATGCATGCGCCACTTCATGCATCTGGCTTTACGTGGGTACTGGGGAATGGAACCAGGCTGAGCCATCTCTGCAGCCCTAAAATAATACTTTTCCCACACACTGTCATTCTAATGAATGGTATCTACTATGGGTTCTCCTTTAAAGAGAGGCAACTTCTTTCCAGGATTTAAAAATATACATATATTTTATTTACTGATTTGTATGGAAGGCAGAGGAGGGAGGGATGAGAATGGCCATGGACCTCCAGCCACTGCAGACAAACTCCAGACACATGCGACACTTTGTGCATCTGACTTTCATGGGTATTGGGGAATCGAACCCAGGCCATCAGACTTTGCAACCAAGTGCCTTTAACCACTGAGCCATCTCTCCAGCCCCTTTCCTGGGTTTTTGAAGACTTATGAAAAAGCAAATTCAATGCATAGGTCCCTTGTCCTTGTTGGTAACATGACACATAACTGCCTATTGAAACAAGCAGTGTGTACAGATGAGCCAGGAGGGTTGGGAGGAGAGAGAGGGAGTCAAAGGCAAAGGTGGACCCTTCCTGTTAGGTAGCTAGTCACCCAGTAGTAGGTTTGGGCTTCACTGAGGAAAGCGCTGGACCCTACATCCTTCCTCCCTGCAATGAGCTGAGAAAGGCTCAGGCTTTCTCAAGCACTCGTCACTGACTGGAGGGACAGATGACAGGATTCACACTCCCGTCACACTTGTGTCCCTCCCTTTGGCTGTAAGACTACTGGAACAATAGACCCCAAGAAACTGGAATTCCCCTGGAACCTCATCATGTTGGCAAAAGAAGGCTGATGCCCTGGGCCCAGAGAGACGAGGAGCTCGCTTCCAGGACCATGCAGGAGAAACTGCAGCTAAGACCACGGGGTGAGTGGGAGGCCTTCTCTGTAAACCAAACCTCATATTGGTGCCCTGAAGACAGACTAGGGGGTTACTGCCCCTCCCAAGCTAGACACATTAAATCAGTCGTTTTTCTGTTGTTCACTATTACTTGCTCATTTCATTAGCTTGTTGAGGATGGGTGGTCTAACCTGGCTTATTGTGGGTGGGGGCTATTAGGGCCCAGGCTCTGACTAATGACTCCAGTAACTCTAATATGGGAAGGGGCTTTCTAAATACATGAAATTTAAATGGAATTGTTTTGCTTCCAGGAAAACATTAAACATTGTCCAGAGGAGATAGGCATGGTGGCAGGAGCCTTTAATCCGGGCACTAGGGAGGCAGAGGTCAGAGGATTGCTGGGGTTGGAGAGCTGAAAATCAATCCATCAAAGCCACGTCACACCTTATCTCTGACTGTGCCCACCCAGCAGACACCCTCGAAGACTATACCTCTGCAGCCGCCCGTGAACTTCACCAGCAGGCAAGGTGGCCTCAAACCATCATCTAAAAACAGTTGTCAATTTATTCCCAAATCCATATCCCTGTTTAGCAGGAAAAGACAGTGCCAGCCTGTAAGCTGGCAGAAGCCTGCTGAGGAAGCAGTGGTAGAGATGGGCTTCCATGTTTGTTCCCTGGGGCCATGCCCTGTGGACAGTAGTAATTAGGGGACAGGGTGGGGCTGAAAATGATAGGACAGGTACTGTCCTAATTATGGGAGTTTATTGGGCTGATACTCAGGTGTGGTTATTACTATCTGGTGCAGTTCATGTAGTAATGTCATAAATGGCAGGCTCAAAGGGGAAGTGAGGATATTACAGACTTCCCCGAAGCCTCTGAGGTCCACAATGGGTCATCTTAAATACAGAGATGTGCTCGGTGTTTATTTCCATGAAACCGTTTAGGACAAGAAGACACCTTGGAATGCGTGGCCCTCTGTGGTCCATCAACTGAGCCAGCCCTGAGCCCCGGGGTGCCAGGTGTACCACCCTGGGTGATTGCCTGTCCCGCTGGGCTGCTTATGACTGGGAAGGTGCAGAGACCAATTCCTACACAGTCACATGGCAGAGACAAACAGTCAGGGAGTGGGGCTGGAGAGATGGCTCAGTTGATTAAAGGCGCTTGCTCGCAAAGCTTGGTGGCCTGGGTTTGATTCCCCAGTACCCACGTAAAGCCAGATGAACAAATCTGGAGTTTGTTTGCAGTGCAAGAGGCTCTGGTCTGAGGACGCATCAATGGCTGACTCTGCCATTCACTCTCTACCTGTGTGCCTTGTGTAAATCCTCCAATCTCCTCCGTGCCTCAGTTTCCTCCCCTGTACAACATAGAATGCCATCATTCCCGCCCCCTAGGAATGAACAAGCTGGTACTTATTTGGCACATTGTGCCTTGCAAGTGCTTGATCTTATTACAGAGAAGCTGTTGAGACAGAAGAAATGTGCGAAGTGCTGCCCTCCAAGGCGGGGGGGGGGGGGGGGGGGGGGCAGGAAAAACAGAATTCCTACCCAGGTCTATGGGGAACATGGAGGCAGACTCTGGTGAGAGTCTTAGGCACCTGGGGGTGACAAAGGCTCCATCCCTCCTCTTCCAGCCCCTCCCTCTCCCTGCCCCCACACCACTGCCTGGGCTTTGACCCATCTCTGTCACCTGTCACCTGTCTCCCTTTGCCCCTTTTGTCTACACCTGTGTCCTGTGGAAACCATCTGCGTGGTTTTGTCCCTCCTCCTGCTGCCTGCTCTTGTCCCTCCATCTGTCAAGCAGAGTCACTTCAGGAGTCAGAGCCGGTCCAGGCGCTTCCAACGAGGGACCTAAACACAGAGAACTGGACTGCAGGTCATGGAAGAGCCAGGCCAACAGGACGCAGTAGGCAACCCGAAGATTGCCGTCTGAGGGCAGTGACACCGCCCCTAGATCTGGGAGAGGGTGGGGTGGCAGAGCCCAGGGCCCAGGGCAGTTGGACCAGGACTAGATGCTTGGCTGGGGCTGGGGATGTGGAGGGAAGGGCCTGGTGACAGGAAATGAGGACACACAGGGAGAGGTGCAGCCAGAAGACCAGGGGGAGGGACTACTCCTCTTCCTCCGCAAGTCCCTCCCTCCCTCCCTCCCAGTGAGCTCCTCCCTCCTTCCCTCCCTCTCTCTCTCCCTCCCTCCCTCCCAGGGAGCTCCGGCCAGCACATTCTGATGGCCCCATCCACCTCAAAGCCAGTCAGCAGGGAAGCCTGGGGAGTGGGCTTGCAGAGACGGGAGCATAGATGGCTAGGAGCAAAAAGGTGTCCCCTGGGGCCCTCTGACTCCCCCCACCAGGCTCTCAGCAATGCCCTTCCCAAAATAAACATCGACCTGTTCATCCCCACGTGTCCCTAAGTGGAATCAGGACAGCTTCCTGTCCCTAAAGAAGAAAGTTCAAAACATGATAGGAACTTAAAATAAAAATAGCCAGGTGTAGTGGCGCATGCCTTTAATCCCGGCACTCAGGAGGCAGAGGTAGGAGGATTGCTGTGAGTTCAAGGCCACCCTGAGACTACTTAGTGGATTCTAGATCAGCCTGGGTGGGAGTGAAACCCTACCTCAATAATATTATTAAGAGGAGGAGGAGGAGGAGGAAGAGAAGAAGCCGCCACCATTGGAATAGTCTATAAGGCTGACCAGAGACACCCTCTGTGGGAAGAACACTGGCCACCATGCCCCAGGTGAAACCAGACATCCAGTGAGGGAAGGAAGAAATGGCCTGTCTCTGGGGCAGAGCACGAGGATGTTTGTTCGCCTGCAGCTAGTCTTGCTGGGAACAGTCCCCAGTGTCTTCACCCCAAAACCAGAAAGTAGTTGACACGTCTGTCGGGGCCACAAGGCCTCTTCTCCTTTCAGCCTCACAACGGGTGACAGTCACGTGGACACACCACACCTGTTGTACTTAGTGAACAAATGCGGTCAGGAGATGCTGAAATGACAGGCTGGGCTTCAATGACAGGGTCGTCCCGAGACCTTCCTCTCAGACAAAGGCTTTGGGCCTCTCGCCACCAAGCCCACGAGCCCAAGCCTGGAGCCGCCACAGCCTAAAACTCCATAAAAGCGGGATCGGGCCTCTAGGTTTTCAAAGCATAAAATATCGATTAGAATTCACGTAGGAAACTAAATTAAAGGTGAGGTTGATTTTTTTTTTAATTTCAGTCTACTTAGCTTGAATAAAATTATCTGTGAGAAAAATTACTAGTTCATCTTATTTGATGGTGGGTTGGGAAATGAAGGGAGGGTCAGAGAGGCGGAAGGGCTAGAACTATGGCAAGATTTCGGGGTCCCTTCCTTCTTCCACAGGCATAAAGTCCTTCTGTGCCCTGTGTGACTTGCTGTCTTTTTAATTAAGAGAAGAAAAGGTAAATTTAGGAGGATTGTGAGGGTGAGTTTTAAAAAAGCTTAAAAATAAACTTCAGGTGGTGTTCATTCTCAGTGGCTGAGTTTGACTGTACGATATTCAGTGTTCCTAAAAATGTACCTTTCCTTTGAGCCAGAAAAGCCGTTCCTAAGAACTCTAAAGAAATTATGATCACAAACATATATATATAAAATACCTCTGCTACAATGATCATGAAAGTGGATACCAAATGTGGCTGCATGTTCCCCAATAGAAAACTCTTTAAATAAGCCAGGACATTGTTCCAATGGAATTCCATGAGGACGTGGTAACGGTGTTGGCGAAAGTGGTCATACAAGATGTTAAAAATGAGGCTGGGAATACAGCCCAGGGCAGAGCACTTAGCATGAGTGAACCCCTGGCCCAACCCCAGCATCACAAAATAAAGACCGGAGATGCTGAAAACCCAAGCTACCTAGAAAACTTTATGTTTCTAAAATGTGTATGTATCGATTTGTGAGCTCTGTCCATCTCTGGTATTATAATTATGAATGATTTTTTTTCTTACTGTTTACTTTTTTTAAGGTAGGGTCTCACTCTGGCCCAGGCTGACCTGGAATTCACTCTGTAGTCCCAGGCTGGCCTCAGACTCACAGCGATCCTCCTACCTCTGCCTCCTGAGTGCTGGGGCTAAAGGGGTGCCCACCACACCCATTGATCCTCTAAGTTTTGACACCCATGTGCAGCACATGTAAGTTAGAGAAACTCCATCAAAGCTCCCTTGACTCTCTCTCAGTTCAGCCCCTTCCCCCCCCCAGTCACTGATCTATTTGATTTTCCTCTTGTTTTGCCTTTTTCAGAATGTCATATAAATGAAATCATATCTTGAATCTGGCTTTTTTGACAGCATAAAACTTTTGAAATTAATCCACTCTTGCACGAGTCAGTATGACACAGATAGACTACAAATTATATAGCCGTTCAAAGTTTGATGAATATTTGGGTTGTTTTAAGTTTTATTATGTATAAAGCTGCTATAAATATGTCGATAGTGTCTGGTGTGGACATATGCTCTCACTCCATATATATTTCATATGTATTTAAGAGTAACATTGCTGCATAATGTTATAACTATATATCTAACTTTGAAAGGACACCAGCTCAACTGTTCTCCAAAGTGGTTGCACTTGTCGGGGGCGAAAGCCTTTGGGGGCCCACGAGGCACACCCTGGCTTAATCTCAGGACGGCACCTGACAGCTTGCCAAGAGGGGCTTGGCTTAATAGGTTTCAGGAGGTAGTCCTGATTGGCTATTTGCACATCATGCCCACAGGTTCTTATCATAGACCAAGAGCTCCCTGATTGGCAAGGAGCTCTATATATTCTG